>CAEGAF010176682.1:0-12034 GCA_903067075.1 Micropoecilia bifurca | reverse complement strand
ATGCATGTTGTAATCCAAACCAGGGCAGGGTTGCTGCAAGGACACCCCAGGCTCGGCAGTTTGGGAAAATTTAGTTGAGAAAAAAAAGGGTTGAACTGTTATGAGGGGAGAGCAGCTTCTCTGCAGCACTAATAAGCACATTTAAGAGCTGCTTTGGGGGTTTCTACTGTCTCTTTGCAAATGGACAGATTAGACCTACATCACTGGGATTTTCCCACTGAAGTAATAAATAACGCCTCGACTAAACTGATTTAGTTTATTCGGGTTACCGGGGAAGTTTTCTGGTGTTGTTCTGTATTTTTATTTGCCAAAAAATGGAGCAGACAGACGCGGTGTCTGCCCTCTGTGACCGCAGACGTTACGAGACATATAGGTATAATGTCAACAGTAGCTATAAGTGGAAAGGAAGACCACAATAACGGCACACATGAAGACTGGCTTCCCATCCCCCAGCCCTTTGTCTGCCTGTCTGTGTGTGTTTGTGTCTAGGTGTGCAAAAGTGCATGAATAACTGCTAAAAGGTAAGGGGGGGGCTCAACGGAGAGCTGAGTCCCCGATGAAAATTTGAGACATGAGCTTTTTTTTTTCCTTTCAGCATGGGACTGTGTTTGACCTCTGACCCCTGGAGCCCACAGCACCTGGGGTCAGAGGACAGGAGCGTAAAATCAAAGTGGCAAACCCGGAATATAACTAAATTGTTCTACTTTTTAAAAAAAAACTTTAATGTACCTTTTGGTTTGTTATAGTTTAGTAAAGCTCCACCTTGCAAAAACATTTGCAACCAGAAACTTAAATTTATTTTGTCTAGATTTTTTTTTTTTGCAACAGAAAACCTCAAAGTAATACAAAACCGGAACATGGATGAAAAATGATAAATGATTTTCAAACACTTGTAGAGACAGAAATGCTACAGTTGCAGCTGAAAGTTCTGCATGTCTTTTGAATCGGCTCTGGTCGTTGTCTTGACTGCAAACAGCAGGAAGGAGATATTGTAATTACGTTTGAAATCAGTATTATCAAAGGTTGCACCGTCAACACTGGTGGTTTACCGGCCGTCTGCTGTCGCATGGATGTAGAACTGTTTTGTTTTTTTAGGCGCTCTGGTTACTTAAGAGAATGAAACCAACTCTAAAGATGCAGGTGGATGTTATCGGTTTCCACCTATGATAGACGAGAGACACCGATTCTTTTGCACATCTTTTCTTTTTTCTGGAAACTTTCTTGTTCAAAGCTCCTGTCGTAAAGGAAGTTTCTCCTGTTTGTGAGATGAAAGTGATAAACACTCCACTCTGAGGATAACAGCGCGCTCTGGTTTGGCAGCTTGTGTGCACTGAGCAAAGCTTTTTAATTTTGCGAAGACAAAGAAGTACAGGGCAGCGTTGGGGCCGTGTAAGAGCTCGCAGGGTAAAGCGGTCTCCACAGCGACTCGGTGACCCATTTTCATTCTCCCCTGTCTCTTTGGGGGTTTGGGGTTTGAGAATATCTGCTGTGGAGATTAACACTGAATAAGAAAAAGCTCAAGTTTTATCAGTAAAAATAAAGGCCGGTACAGACCCGAGCAGATCAAGTAGAGAGGAGGAAAGTAGAATGATGACTTAACCTCATCATCAGACATGATTTATGAACATTATATGTGCATGCAAATATAAATAAAGTTCAAATAAATCCTCTCATTAATTAGTGACGCATCAGCCCGGCTTCCGATTGATGCATGTGTTGTAGATCCTTTAAAAGAGGTTTCAGTTTTCAGTCCAGTAAGATCCCCAGGAAGCCATCAAAGCTTATATCCCATCCTTTAACTGTAATTTATCTACTCAAAAAAGTGCATCAAAGTGCACCATCTTGGTTGATGTGGTTGTAGAAAGAAAACAGAGTTCTTAATTTTGATGCATTTATTTTATATTTGGGAAATCAGTGGATTATTTGACCAGTTTAAGCATTTCAGCCATTTTACTCTGTCAGGTTTAGGGCATAAAGGGCAGAGAATGTCTATCCACTGAGCTAAATTTGATGCTTACACGCAGAGACTGAATACATGTCATTAAAAAAAAGTTAGCCAAATATAACATCCAACTAGTTCTTTAGAGTTGTGCTATTACTCCTATTGTTATGACCACAGCAAATTGATTCATTGTGCTGCTGCATTACTTTAATTTCTTTATCCTTATTTTTTATATATAACTTTGATGCTTTTTTAAAATCATTTTTATTTTTTAATTCAAGCGTTGCTCTTTTTCTGTTATATTAAGCTTCAAAACCTGTTTCTAAATATGTTTATTATTTTTGAAACAAAAAATATAATTAGAAAAATTTTATTAATATTATTTTTGACAGAAGAAGTACATAGTCGAATTAGTTACTGTTGTACTTTATTAACAGCAAAGTATGTTGTGCTGTGTTTTATAAAAGCCTTTTTAGCATGGATTCTGTTAAATCCATGCTTCTTCTTCCTCCACCGTAGTACAGAAAGAAGAAGCAGCCAGCCGTCTTCGACAAACACCACGGAATAACATTGTGCAAATAGTTATGGGAATTCAGTGTAACATAGCTGTCAGTATTTTATTCAGGTGAACAAAAAATATTCTAAAAGCAGGATGCTGAGCTGAGTGGCTCATTTATTCTTCACTATTTCGTGAATCGGAGTTTATCTTCAGTCCAACTCGCTTCCCTTTTTCGGACACCAGATTTACTGTAGATAATGGGAATGCCCACAAATCTAACAGCACAATGTTTTAGTTAGCATTTGTTGTGTGGAGAGAGTCCTGCATTTACATGACACATATTTCCTTTATTCCTCTTCCTCATTCTGCTCCACTCACAGTGTGTTTTCTGTGTTTGTGTTGTAGTCAGGAATGCCCCAGACTGTGTGCTCAGGCACCATGTTTACCACTTCCAGTGGTTTCAGCCCCCACCTGGCCTGCGCTGAGCCTGGGGAGGAGGAAGAGGACGGGGCCCCTCAGAAGGGCCCGGGGCCAGCAGCCTGTCTGGCTGACGGGCCTCCCATCACCTCTGCTTCCCTGGAGACGCTGATCCAGAACCTGGTGCCCACTGCGGACTATTACCCCGAGGTAAACCGAATTACAAGAATTATCTTATTGAATTAAATGACGTCTTGCTAATCCTCAGAAGAGCGTCAAATGGTTGAAAGGCTAAATATTGAGAAAGTGAGATGACTAAGGTTTAGGAAAAGTGAAAAACACGGAGAGGCCAAAAAATGATTACATAATCCTGCATTGAGAAATGAACTCTGTTTGAACTCTTTTGGTTGCTGCCATGGACCAGCATTACTCCAAGCTCAATTCATTGAGGTTTATGGTCTTAATGTGCTAAAATGTGAAAACGTCCCGAAGCAGTGATTCAGCAACACAAACTCTGTGCTCTAAATTCCTAATATGTCTTTTAACTTTGTTTGGCATAGTTCACACGACGCCCCCCCCCCTCCCCACCGATGACAGGAAACTTTTTCGTCTTTTTTCTCAGTTCGTTGTCGACCCTGCATCCGTGCGTCTCCATGTCAGCTTGATTAAAACCCTCTCTGTGATCAGCTTTCAGATAAAAATCTCCCCGAAACACTGAAAGACTGAAAGTGCGGCCTGAGAGAGTTGTTTCAGTTTACAGTCTCAGTGACAGGCGTGCTAATTTGATTATTAGCCCCGAGTCCCTGCTTAGTTTAATTACAGCCAGCAGGGCTGCTTTTATAGATGCTGTTGTGGGAGCGTCTCGCTTAATGTCTTCCTGTCTCTTTTCACAGAAAGTCTATGTGTTTACCTTCTTGCTGAGCGCCCGTCTGTTCATTCCTCCCTCGGAGCTGCTCTCCAGGGTGTGTGAGCTGTGTATCAAGCAGCAGCAGCTGGACCAGAGCCCGCTCGATACGGTCAGCGCCGCGCCACACTTTTTTACGCACTCCTGTTTGTGCACAACGCAGCTAAAGAGCAGGGAATCTAAAGAGGAGTCATTTTTCTTATTTTTTTTTTTACATTTTTATTTGCTTACCGACAGGTTAAGGTACGCAAGTTTGGTCCCAAGATCCTGCAGCTGCTGACAGAATGGACGGAAACGTTCCCATCAGACTTCAGGGATGAGAAGATGGTCGGTCACCTCAAAGACATCATCCGCAGGATAGCTCCATGTGATGAGGTACGCTAGCGTCGTCTTTCTACAGAGATGCTGTAGCAATTTAAAATGGGCATTTTTACTTATGGCTGCATGGAGGAATACTGTTTTCTTTCAGCAAGAAGGTTCTGGGTTTGAATCTGACCCTGGGGTCTTTTTGGATGCTGGTTGCGTGCTCTCCTCCTTGCACATGCATGGTTCTCTCTGGGTATTCTGGCTTCCTGCCAGTCCAAAAACATAACTGTTATGGTGATTGGTCTCTCTAAATTGCTCCTAAATACAAGTGTGTTAATGATTGTGTTGCCCCTTGACGGACTGTCGGTCTGTCCAGCGTGTCCTTTGGAGATGGTCACACCCCCCGTGACCTCGCATGGATAAGCAGCTGTAGATGATGGACGGATCGATGGATTTTTTCTTATTATGGGATTTTATTTAGCAGTATTGGGGGAGGGGGAAGGAGCTGGATGCAAATGAAATCCTTGTAAAATACTCTGATCCTTGGAGCTGAAATGAGACCAAATATGAAAAAGTTCATTTGTTCTGAATACTGCAAGGCTCTATGTACCGAAGACAGAAAAAAAAAAGACTTGATGCCATTATGTCTGGTTTTTTTCCTCATAATCCTCATTCATCTCACACCCAGACCAAAAACTCCTGCTGTCACAGATTAACTGAATTTCTGTTTTTGGTGAGCAAGGGGGCTGATCCGCAGTTGAGTTTGGCACATTGAAGACTGACAGAGTCAGTGTTCAGCGTTCAGAGCCTGAAAAAAAAGTCAAAAAGTTGAATATTGAATCGCGCTCTCCAGAAGACTTCACCCTGAGGGCAGATGTCCTCAGGGAACCGTCGCTGACACACTGAGACTTTTTTTTTGCTTCCCTGCATGTCAAAAAATTTCACAATTTAGAGGGAACCTTTGGCTTCATCATCCATATTTGACAAATTTGGAGTGAGGAGGCGTTGTCGTACAAACAGATGTAGTAGAATTAATGAAGAGGAATATTTCTTATCCTCCCTGACAGAAAAAGTCAGAGAGTCAGTGTCAGCTGAGGAGCCCAGCTGTTGTACAATGTTACACTGCAGGAGAGCGGAGCTGAGGGAGGAAGGAAGGCTATTAAAGGAGTGGCTGTGAGGGAGAACAGAGGGAGGGAGATGGGTGGAGAAATGGGATGCAGAGCCACAGAGAGGAAAGAGAGAAGAAAAAAGGTGAAGGAGGAGAATGATGAAGTCTGAGCAGAGGAAGAGGAGGAGGAGGAATAGGAGGAGGAGGAAGAGGAGCAGGCAGGCTGGGCAGGTGGTGATGAATGCGCTGCTATTTGCAGCTGGCTGTCCTCAGCATGGGTGTGTGCATGCATGTGGGAGCTGTGGCTCTGGGTCATTTGTGAGACAGACTGACCTAATGGCCTCTGCGTGGAGCCCTCTGCAAGGAGGGGCTCCGAGATTCAGGCGTTCTCGAACACAACACACCCAGCAAATCACTGAAACGGTGAAACGACGAGTAACATTTTAACTTTGTCGTTCCTGAGCTTCTCTCCCGATTTATTTCATAATTTCTGTGTATTTTATTTCTTTGCTAAATTACCGTGTACTTTTCTATCTTAATTCCTCAAAACTACAGTGTCTGGCAAAAGAATGTGTGCTACTTTAACGGTCTCACATTTTGTTACAATAAAATCTCAAACTCTATGGATGTTATGCGAGAGATCAACACGTTGTGCTTAATTTTAAAGCGGCAGAGACAAAAACACGAGACTTTCACGACAAGCTCGGCATAGAGAGCGTTAATCAGATCCATGAAAACATCAAGTGGAAAATACGTTGACCGAATAAACTGAGTTTTTGGTTTTGAGCGTGGCGTGTCAGAGTCCTCACTGCGTGGCCCTCTAGTCATTCTGATTCACGCCTATCACTGTCCTACAAGACCATTAATAAATTATTCATCAAAGACGTTATTGATAGCTTCCTCGCTCATTTGCTCGTCTGCCTGCCTTCCCCGCTCCTCTCCTCTCCAGGCGTACTGGAAAACCCTGAACCAGATGCTGCAGAAGCTGAGCCAGAGGCTGGCCCTGATCAGCCAGGGGGAAGAGAGCATCGTCAAAGTCTCCCTCAACGCCTCCTCCATCTCCGACAAGCTCGTGGCTTTCAAGACCAAGCCCCCACCCATCCAGAAGGACATGCTCTCCATCTGCAACGACCCCTACACGCTGGCACAGCAGCTCACCCACGTGGAGCTGGTGAGTCCTGAGGGAGGCCGAGCGGTACGGAGGGGTCAGACAGAGGTCGGTAACGAGGAGAGTGGATGCTCGGGAGCGTGAGGGCTCTAAGGGTGATGAAGCATTAGCCCGTTTCGGGGTCCTGAGCTTTGGACAATAATCGTTTAAAAGGAAAGGGACGAGGAGGCATGGCGAAAAAAAAGGTTTATAGGAACCACGTGTAATAAAGTATATATAACAATATATCATAGAAATAAAAACTGCAGCGTCCATTAACACGTTTGGCTGCACTACCGTAGTGGATTTTTTTTTTCCAGCATGCCTGAGTAAGCCTGCACCCTTGTCTGAGCGGTGACATCACCCCAGATGTCAGCAAAATGCCTGGGGCTGCGAACAAAGGGGATAAAACCACTGCAGATATATATGACCTGACAGCTTCACACTCTGACACACACACACACACACACATGCACAGATAAAGAAGAGAGGCAGAGACAGACAAGTAGGCGTGTGCAGCTCACACATTCTGGATTTTATGATGTCTTATGAGGATTTAAACATTATGCTGGTACTAACAACCGGTCGTCGGCTTCCTTATCAGATCTGAATTTGATCTCCAGGCATGATGGGTCTGTTGAGTCATTTCGAGTTGCACATGACTGCGAGTTTGCCCCCTGTCTTTTAATAGAAGTGGATATTGTCTCTAGTGTCACTCGTTGGAAATATGATAGCAGTGAGTCACAACAGTGAGTCATTACTTCCTTCTATTGATTCGCCTCCATTACTGAAATGAAAGACTTATTAATCAGATGGCTCCAGCCCTATGTGTCTGTGCCTAGTTTTGCACTCTGTGTTGTTGTGGCTTTAATGTATTTAAGCATTTTGTGTGGATTTTTATTTATTTATTTTTATTTTATTTTATTTTGTAATAAATAAATAAAATTAGAAAAACCGATGGAAATTCATAAAACATGACTGTTTTGCAGGAGCATTTAAGCCATATTGGTCCGGAGGAGTTTGTCCAAGCCTTTGTTCAGAAAGATCCTCTGGATGGAACACAGGTAAGCTTTTTATAAATATGTTTATATTTTCATAATTACAGCACAGATGGTCTACCAAACTAAAGGAAATAAAATAAGCTAAAAGAAAAACATTTAAACGATATTAGTAAGATATAAGGCATAATAATTAATGAACTAGAGTTAGACATTTGCTACATGATTGGTAAAAAGAACTAAATGTGCTCTGTACCACTCCAAGATTGTCTATTACTTTTACACTTTACTTTGAATCCACAAATTTATAAAATAAAATATCCAGATCATTTCAACATGAAGTACTCCATAATCAGGTCTATCGTTTGGTCTGAAACAGCACCTTTGGGATGAATTCAACAACTGATGTTATTCTCGCCCAACATCAGTGTCTGTCCTCACATATGCACCTCCAGAACAATGTTATAAAATACCATAAACAAACACCTAAACCTTGTGAATTTCTTTCAAAGTGGATTTGAAGCTGTTAGGGCTACATGTTATTGTCCAGTCCATATAACCTTATAGATTAAAAATGAAATGTCACTGAAATTCATATGTGTGTGAATAAAGACAAACATTGTTTTTACAATATAGTGCATTTAAATGTCATTCCAAAAAGTTATTTACTCTTATATTATTTGGAGAAAAACATGCAGAGCTATATTTTGGATTCCCAAACATGCACATAAAAGTACGCCACTAAAACCTGTCTATGCAAACCAGAGTATTCACTGATTAAAAGCAGATTATTTGCTGATTAGTGATTATTTTAGACACAATGTTACACTGACTTATAAAAAAAAATTCCCAAGACATTGAAAAGAGGCAATTTTAGGTGTCAGATTTATAACAGTTAAATGTATCTTGAACTGGGCGAATGATTTTTCTGAGTTTGACTGAGGAATATATGTAACTAAACCTTCACTATCAGTAATGCGGAACATGCTTACTTGAATCTAATCCCATTAGTCCAAGGATGAGTAACATCATCAACACTGAAAGGTTATTTTGATCTTAAATTAGTCTTTAAATGAACTCCTTGAACGAATGCCAACACAAAAACTGTATTGATAGTGCAGTACACTCAAATTTATATATGTAAGTCAACCTTCAGTGAATGTTGTGTGAAACAGCAAACAAACATGAAGCTCTTCTCCTATATAATGGTGAACTTTTTGATGTAACCATGGAGATTTCTTTTCCCTTTCTTATCTCTTGAACTCCTGCTTCCCCTTGCTGATCCTGTGCTGGTTATTTTCCATTGCTCTCCACCAGTCCTGTCGTGTGTATTCGCCACTCGCAGTCTTTGCCATTTACACTCTCAGAGGGGGTCAGCCTGTACACAGGAAGCTAATTAGTGTTGGTGCAAATCACTGTAGTGGCTCACATCTTGTTTGTGTGTGTGTGTGTGTGTGTGTGTGTGTGTGTGTGTGTGTGTGTGTGTGTGTGTGTGTGTGTGTGTGTGCACGTGTGCATGTGTATGTGTGTCAACAGCAGCCATCTTTCAGTGAGCAGAAGAAGAAAACCTCCAACCTTGAGGCCTACGTCAGATGGTTCAACAGACTGTGTTACCTGGTAGCAACAGAAATCTGCATGGTGAGGGAGAATGATGATGATCGCCTCTAGAGTTTAGAAAAAATACCACTTAATGTTATACTGTTCTGATGAGGAGCATTTTTTACATGAATTTAAGCAGTTATATTATACGAATATAATGTCAGAATACTCATATTTTTATCCTAAAAATTGTAATTTGCTCAATTCTTTCAATTTTCTCGAATATTTAAAACACCGGACCAATGGGTGTCTTACGGAGCATTACTGCCTCCTTGTGGATACTTTCGTTTGGTGACATTGTGTCTTTCAAGCAAAGTTGAGAACATTTAAAGGAAAACAGATGTATTTTGTGAACTTCCTTCAGCCAGCCAAGAAGAAGCAGAGAGCCACAGTGATTGAGTTCTTCATCGATGTGGCCAGAGAGTGTTTCAACATTGGCAACTTTAACTCCCTGATGGCAATCATCTGTGAGTTCCCGGTTTTACAGTGCATTCAGTGCTATGCACAGGTTTTAGCTTGGCCTGTAAACAAAACAAAACAAAAAAATGCTTGTCCCTCAAAACTGTCTTCCACAACCTCACTTTGCCAGCAGAGATTGCCTAAGCAAACGACACAGCTATTTGTTTCAGGATGAATTCTCACCTAGATGTGATTTCTATTTTTTTCTTTTGTTTGCTCACTTAGACAGTAAAATGTATTTTCTCTGCAGCTGGTATGAACATGACTCCTGTGTCACGACTGAAGAAGACTTGGAGCAAAACCAAAACTGCCAAATTTTTTATTCTTGAGGTAAACCCAGATCCTTTCACAGACTTCTTGAGATAAGCGGGTACTGCCTTCAAGCTGACTGTTTTGTTGCCCTTTGCTTTTGCAGCATCAGATGGATCCCACCGGAAACTTTTATAACTACAGGACGGCCCTGAGGGGAGCTGCCCATCGCTCTCAGACTGCCAACAGCAACAGAGAAAGGGTGAGGCATCAGCATGACTGCTGATATTCAGGAAGTTTACTTTTGTCATGAATTAATCGTAATATAAACTGTGTTCTTGTCTTCGTCCTCCTCAGATTGTGATTCCCTTCTTCAGCCTGCTGATTAAAGACATCTACTTCCTGAATGAAGGCTGCGCTAACCGACTGCCCAACGGCCACGTCAACTTCGAGGTGAGTTTTTTTCCCCACCCGACCCTTTTTTTTCCCGTTCAATTTCTTCCACGAGCCTCAATATTTCCGACTGGTTTGCCGTTTAGAAATTTGTGGAGTTGGCTCGGCAAGTTGGAGAGTTCATGACGTGGAAACAGGTGGAGTGTCCGTTCGAGGAGGATCGCGCCATCCTGCACTACCTCCACACCGCTCCCATCTTCAGCGAGGACGGTGAGAAGCATTTCGGTTACGCAAGCGGACAGTGCTATTTTCTCACGCTCTCTTTAAAGTGTGAGAATAAAAGAGAAATTTGATATATGATGTTCCTGAGTCAGCGATTAAAACTGCGACGTGGATCATTTCTTCACTGACATTTATTTGTTACTATTGTAACATCTCAGGCCTATTGTTCTGTTGGTAACACTTTATTTGAAGGGGTGTGCATAAGACTGATATGACACTGTCATAAACATGAAGGAAGCATCATGACGATAGTTTACAACTGTTGTCATGAAGTGTCATTCGGTAAGAAATGACACTTTTAATGCAAAGTTTAATTTAAATATGCATTAAAAAAACATTAAAATTGTCAACTTTGCATTAAAGTCCAATTATTTACCGAATAATGCAAACTTTACTGTTTCATTTGACTTAAATGCAACTTTTACTGCAACTTTGCATTAAAACTACTATTATTTACCGAATGACACCAGTTGTAAACTATTGTCATGACACCTCGTTCATGTTTATAACAGGTGTCATGTCAGTCTTAAGTCTTAAGTCTCAAATAACATGTTACTGTTCTGTTAAATGATTGCTTTTATTGAGTAAAAAAAGAATAAGAATGTATGTTGTGTTTTTTTCTTGAACTATAGCATAAACAAAATAACAAAATCAAGTGCTAAAACAATCCAAGAAGCAGAAAGTTTAATTGATCTTTTCTCAATTAAACTTTTTTTAATTGTAAGCAAATATTTTTTCATCAATAAATATTTAACATGGTGTAATTTGTATTTCAGAGCTAAAAGCAAAGATTAACTGAACATTAAAATGTTCTTTAAGACTGCAGCTTGCAAACTGAGTTACTTGGCTACATACAGTTTGTTTGTTTGTTTGTTTGTTTGTTTGTTTGTTTGTTTGTTTTTTTTACTGAATAATGCTCTAAATACATATCTTTCTCTTCTTGCCCTTCCCCAGGACTCTACCTTGCATCTTATGAAAGTGAAAGTCCTGAGAACCAGGTGGAGAAGGACAGGTGGAAAGCACTCAGGTGGGAAGCTGCTTAAACAAACCTACATGTTGCTTTTCTTGTCCTACTGACAACTCAGTTCAATATTACCTATGATCCACACTAACCCAGCCGGAGTCACAAACAATTCACACAATGGTAGGTAACTTGGTGTTTAGAGCCTCGCGCAGGAGCACATGAACATATGACAACAGAGGCGGCTGGAATCAAACCTACAAATTTATCATTGCTGAACAGCTACTTTTCTCATTGAGCTGCAGCCGAGAAGGGTTGGGAAATCTTTGGACGTGTACCTCGTTCAACACACGATTCAAATGACTGCTAATATATATGGTAACTAGAATAACTGGCAAAACGTTTTAATAATTTTGCCTAAAAAAATAAGCAAAGAGGGTAAATTAAAGAGTAATTTCTCTCAGATGGAAGTTAGCATTGCACGAGAGGCTCAAGGACGTGCAGACGACTTACTGTAAAGCACAAATCCTTCTTACCCCAAGCAGATTTAATATCTAAATGTATCAGCATGGTACACAAAAACAAAGAAAAATTCTTAAAAGGTTTCATAATCTTCTTTTGTGTCCTCAGGTCGAATGTTCTAGCAAAGACATGAGGCGGGGTGGAATCCAACCCTCCCACCACCACATGAGGAGGTGTGTGTGTGTGTGTGTGTGTGTGTGTGTGTGTGTGTGTGTGTGTGTGTGTGTGTGTGTGTGTGTGTGTGTGTG
>CAEGAF010176675.1:0-16137 GCA_903067075.1 Micropoecilia bifurca | reverse complement strand
TTGGCTAAGCAATGTAACGTGATCCTCTGATTGGCTAAGCAATGTAACGTGATCCTCTGATTGGCTCAGCAATGTAACATGATCCTCTGATTGGCTAAGCAATGTAACGTGATCCTCTGATTGGCTAAGCAATGTAACGTGATCCTCTGCAGCAAGTGATGGCAAAGTGGCGTCATCACGACTTTACACAAGTGAGTCTTTACCTCAGAGGCTCCACTGAACCCCTGGGGTTCATAGAACCCAGGTTAAAAACCTCTGGACTAAACCAATAAAAGTGCTGTAATATTCTTGTCCAGGATGAGTGGATGTTATCCTCTCAGCAGAGATGTTATTTAATATTGGCTCTTATTTTTATCTGAATCACTCTGAGTTCGGTTTGTGCATAAAAAGCGTTTCATAAATAAAGTGCCGTTCGCTTAGCGGCAGCAGAATAAAATGTCTTGTAAAATCATGGAGGAATCAATTTGTGCTTGCAGCGTAGAATGTGTGCAGGAGCGTTTCTGTGTCTGATTCCACATCACATTATTATAATTCTTTGTCTGCATCCACTTACCCTCTGTCTCCTTAAATCAACTCCTATTTTCATCTTCCTCCTCCTCCTCTCTCTCTCCCTGAGTCTTCAGCCTGGAGGACCTGGTTTTTTGTGTGTCTCTCAGTGAAGCACTTAAGTCTTCCTCTGTGTGTTGAGGCTGTAATGAGGGCTGCCAGCTGTGCCACAGCACACACACACACACACACGCACACGCACACGCACATGCGTGAAGGCAGAAGTGGACAGCACATGACGTAATGAGCTTCATGTCTGTGTTGCCGTGAGCAAACCCTAAGGTTGCAAGTTTACTGCTGAAATGTTTTAAGGTTTTATTTTGGGCTCAAAACTTTTTAATTTAGATGGACGCAAAATAAAAACTGTTTTAATGCAAAAAATGATAAGAATAAACAAGATGCAACTTTTGTAATGAGGTGTAAAATAAACGGGAAGAAGAAGAAGAATGGATGGATGGATGTTGGTTTACTGTCCAGAAGGTTAAAGGTCATATCAAGTCCTGCTGGTTCTGAATCATGTCGGCCATCTTGTTCTTTGTGTCATCAGGATCCTCGCCACCGTCGGTTCAGACTTCGACCTGCGAACGCTGCGCGCCGTCAGAGTGCTGAGGCCCCTCAAACTGGTGTCTGGGATTCCCAGTAAGTCCACCACACACACACACACACACACCCTGTGGTGCTGACCCCTGACCCCTGGCTCTCCTGCGAAGGCCTGCAGGTTGTGCTGAAGTCCATCATGAAGGCCATGGTTCCGCTGCTGCAGATCGGCCTGCTGCTGTTCTTCGCCATCGTCATGTTCGCCATCATCGGGGTCGAGTTCTACATGGGCAAGTTCCACCAGTCCTGCTTCAAGCCTGGAGGTCAGAACATGAAATACTTCTGCATTTTTAGTCTCTTTTCAAGAGACTAAAAATAATTTAGTCAACTTTTTTGTCGTAAAAATACAACTGAAGTACTGAGTAACTAAAATATAAAGTTATGTGGAAATTTTGGAATTTTAAAAGTTACCTATTATGCAAAATTTGCATTTTTCACATTTTTGTACTTTTTTGGGGGTCTCACAAATCCTTTAAAAAAAATATCCAGATATTTTTTTGACAATTGGTTAATGTGTTTTGGTGAACCCTTTCAAATTCCTCTGGAATGTAAAGTCACAAATCAGCAGGTTTAGCTTGTTACCTAGCAACACCAGCAGAATTCCACCTGTTACCTAGCAACAAAAGCAGAGGTCCAGCTCATTTGGTCAGCTGGTTTTACCCCTGTATGTGTTGTATAATGGCTGCTGGAAAAGACAAGTATTTTATTGTTGACTTACCATCCAGAAATAACTTACTCCATCTTTGTTGATTGTGCTGGAGGCTCTACTTCTGCTTTTCAAAGATGTACGAGTGTACATTTCCCCATCCAGTTGCAGCCATTTTCACATATGGGGCATGGCCAGCAGCAGCTGATTTGGATTTAAAGTGACAGGAGCCACTAAAAAGCTAAAATCTTTCATGCAAAAAAAATGTAATGAACATGTTTTGTTTAGGCCATAGACCGATCGCAACCTGTTTGAGGAAGGATCGCTCACCTTTCAGAACCAGAATCTGTTTCTGGTGTTTCAAAATGACTTAACCTTTTCTTCACAGCTGATCCAAAATGGAGAAAAGAATCTTTTTCATTTTGGTCCAAACTGTCGTCTCAGTTTGGTTTAAATGTTTCTGACGTGTTTCCGGGCGTTGGACTCACTCTAGCCGTGTTTCTGTCCTTGTTTCTGTCTTTCAGCTGAGAGAGTGGTGGACTGGCCGTGCGGGTCGGAGTCGCCGGCCAGAACCTGTCCCAACGGCACTGTGTGCCAGGAGTACTGGACCGGGCCCAACTTTGGCATCACCAACTTTGACAACATCTTGTTCGCCGTGCTGACCGTGTTCCAGTGCATCACCATGGAGGGCTGGGTGGACGTCCTGTACAGCGTGAGTCACAGAGGCAGCCGGCCAATCAGCTGCATCCGCAGCCGGCCAATCAGCTGCATCCGCAGCCGGCCAATCAGCTGCAGCCTCAGCCGGCCAATCAGCCACACTGAGCACCTCCATATCCTACTATTCATCTATCTGTTCACCCAACCATATATTCATCCAACCATTTGTTCATCGCCCCGTCCTCCTTGTTTAGGGAGCTAACTGGTTGCCATAGCAACAGTTTGGTGCTCCCTGCTGGTTGTTTGTTAAAATTATTTATTCATTTTAACGGTGATGATTCTGCTGCTTCAGTTTTCTTTCAATCGCAAAGAATTGTTTTCTAATATCCATTTTCATCAGTTTTTGTTCTAATCATCGTTAGTTTAAATCTGATGTATTTATTCGCTCTTTGTCGATAAGTCTGTGCTGTTTCTGGGTTTATGTCATTTTAACAACTGGGTCACTGGGTTGCCCTCCTCAGTCCGACTCTCCTTCTGTTGCAGAACCGTTTGGTTATCTAAACATCATTCTCTTTTTAGGCCAAACAAAAGTATAAAAAGAAAAAAACTCAGCAGCTCTAAAAAGACAAACCAAGCCGCCTGGAGGACGAGGCTGGCCGCTGGAGCAGAACTAAAATCAGCAAAGTGTTTGGACCAGAGTCGCCCTCTGGCCCACACTTCTATCTGCTGCATGATTCCTGCAGCTTTACTCAACATAGAGTAACAAACTCACTTTTATTTAGAGGCCAAGGAATCTTTGAAAGGCTCAAAGTAGTGTGTGTGTAAACAAAATTAGTATTTTTAAGTGTAGTGTGAAAAGATGTGCAGTAGTAAGTCAGTAATGCAGAATATATCTGATCTCACTGAAGCAAAGTGATGCTAACGATGAGCTCAACCTAGATGCACCAACCTTTATCCATCTTTTGCCATTAAATCCAAACATTTTTTTACCATTTGTTATTTTGTATGCACTTAAAACACACTTTCATTGAAAAAATGTGGAACAAATCCACATAAACACATACATTTCGTTTGATTTGGATAACGAGGTGTCCTCGACCTTTTGACTTTTAAACTTTATTTAATAGCAAAAGCAGTAAAAACAAAAAAGGTTTTGCAGCATAAAACTTTCAATACCTTCAAAGTAAAAGCAGTAAGTAAGAAATTTTGCGCTAGTTTGCAACATGAATTGGCACAAATGCTGGTTGTCACCAGCTTTGTTTGATTTTGTAAATATGGATGGTTAGTTATTCATATCTTTGAAATCACAGTGGCACAAATAAAAAATCTTTGCTGCACAAATGTTTGGCACCAATTTTGGTAGAAATTGGTCGACTTCCCTAAGGTCGTTTGTGTTTCTTCTTCTAACCGTAGATTCCTGGTAAAACGTAGAAACGTGCTGCTCCGGTTCACACTGTGAATGTTGCTGCGAGCACAGCAGCAGCAGCAGCAGGATCTGTGGGCGGTTTCACTGTCGATATGTAGCAATGCATATTTCATGCTTCGTGATTTCATTACATATCCTCCGTCTCCCCTGAGGATTCAACAACCGCCTTTAAATTAGACGCTACGGTAATTACGCCTGCTCCGTCAGACTTCACGCTGGTTTACTGCATCTTGTGGGAAATGTCTGAGTCTTCAGTCAACAATCATTTCTTTATATTTTCTGTCCAGGCTGACAGAAGTTAAATAGTCCATGTTCTCGGAATGCTTCTCGTTTTCTGAGAAAACTGCTTTAATTTGATTTATAAATCAATACAACAGGAATAACTCTAAACTTGCAGCCTGAAACCTTCAGTTTTATGACATGTGCCTCTGAACAGCTGAAATATTATTTAAAAACATAATTTATTGCACTAAGTAAAGCACATTCTGTAGATTAATAATGTTTCAAGCCTTTTATTACTGTTGATTATGTATGGAATGCCATTTAGTCAAAATTCTACAACAGTATTCTGGTTTGTTTGGCCTTTCATAAGAGAAAAAAATTGAGTTTTATTTTTTTAAAGTCATATTTTCACAATATTATTTAAATTTATAAATGTCAAAGTTTTAAGCTAAGTATTTAATTAAATACTTATTAAAGTGCTAGCAAGCACTTTAATAGCATTTTTAACTAGCAAGCTATTTAAATGGAAACTAAATATTTTGCTTGCAACTAATATATTTAAATTAAATATTTTGCTCCAAGATAAATATTCAGTTCTTAAGCTAAATATTTAATTTCCAAATAATTATTTAGCTTGTAAATTGAACATTTAGTTTGATTGAACTATTTAGACATTTATAAATGTATACTTAACATGTTGAAAATATAATTTTGAAAAATAAAGTCATAATTTCTCTTTTGTTTAATGAAAGGTTAAATAAACCAACATTTTGTAATTAATTTTGACTTTTTTTGACTGTGTAATTTTACAAATGGTGACCCATAAATATCATGGTTTTCTGTTTACAGCATATTAAAACACCATTTCATGTTAAAATGTTACACCAAGATAATAAAATAATACCATGAATACATGGAAAGTATGTTTAAGACATTTTCTAAAACCACTTTGTACCTGACATACGAGCTGCAAGTGATTTTGTTGATTCTAAATGTGGCTAAATTTTAAAAATTGTGGTTACTTGCAGTTGATTCATGAATTACTGGAGGATGAACATGGTCATGTTGGGTTGTTTTCCTCCTAAAAAAATAAAATTCTAATTTAAAAACTACTTTTTATCTTTAATCGGGTGATATTATGTGACGATGGTCATACTGTTACAGTTTAAAACTTGATATGACCAATTTCAGGCATGAATATCACCATTTGCCTGCTTTTTAAAAAATAGAAATGCAGGAAATTCAGACCAAAATAGCATAATTGTCATCTGCACAATAATGAGGGAAATTATTCGGATGTAGAACCGGCGCAGTTAAGGTTAAAACTGAATAAATCTCAGTGAAATTACTTTGCGGTAAATTATTTCCAAAGTCTGGAGATAATAGTCGTCTCCCCAGGAGGCGGATTAGCGTTAGCTTCACATTCAGGCAGCTCTTTTGATAGATTCTCCGTCTTTCTAATGAAAGATCTTCAGCTGTGCGTGCCGCCCCGGCTGTTTAGCTCTGTCACTTAACGCTTAGGCTGTCGTCCCTCCAGCAGGCTTTCCTTGTTCCTGAATCTGTGATGGTGGTTGATCCGGAAGCAGGGAGTGGGAGTAAAAACTGTCACCCTGCAATCCAAATTTTATGGCAGCTTTTTGCCTTTTTCATGTTTCTGTTTTAAATCCAGGATGTGAGAGCTGCCAAACGGAGGCTGCAGGTCTTTGGAAAACAGATCACAATGTGGCTGAAAAACTTATTACACTACAAGTGTTTCATGTCAGTCGGTATCAATAATTATTGATTAGTTTTTTTGCTTTAAATATGTGAAATATTACCAAGCTCTTGTCGTGACATTTCCTGTTTTATCCAGTTTTCTCTTCACACTGTTATTTTTTATTTTTAAGCAGTTATGAGGCGCGGTTGAGGAAACTTGAAACTGCTGCTGTGTCAGCTACTCAACATGTGGTCGTTAGGTAACCAAAGCTGGGGGGTGGGGGGGCTTGAAACTGCTTCTGACACAGCAGGCCGTTGCTAGGCAACCAAAGAAGATAGAACCAGTTGATTCCACCAACCTAGCTTAGCTAGCCTTGAGAGTTTGAGCGGCTAACGTCTTTCCTCTCCCTACATCTCCCAGAATGCTGTGCGGTTCAGTGAAATTATTGTGTATTCTATCAGCTGTATCATCTGTTGATATTGATCGTGATATATATTGTAATTGATTAATTGTCCAGCCCTACTTGAAAGACTGTCAGGAAAGCAAACCCACAGCAGCCATATTTTTACCCAATTATCATGCAAATTTTGAAAATATTGCAGAAAAGTATTTCCATCTATTGTACAGCGGTCAAACACCAGGCATGGGGACTAAATCCGGTCCACTGTAGCTCTTTATGTGGCCCTGTCGACTCCAGCGGGACACATTATAGTATTATTTTAGCTGATTTTGTCTGTGCACTGCCAAATTACATCATGGAAATTCACGCAAAATCAACAGATCCCGCCACTATTTTTTATGCCAACGGATAATTGTGAGTTTATTGGAAATTTTCTGCCAAAATGTTAAAAACATCAGGTTTAAGTGATGCTAACTCCCACTTGCAGTTATCAGCATTTGTTACTTTTACTTTTAGAAATGTTTAAGGGATTTGATGTTGATCTGGAGGTTGAATCCACTCTGTAGCCAAACTGGTCACTGGAATTACAAACTAAAGTTTTGAAATCAGGGAACATCTTTCAAAGTGCAGCAAGTAGAAGTCAGTAAAACTGAAGGAATTATAATAGTAAACGTGCCCTGAATCCTTCACTCCTTTTTCTTAAATGAATTATAGAAAAGTTCTTCATGCTAAATGCTAAGTTATCAGTGTGAGGCTACATAGAGACTAGCTCGATCTGCCAGAATAACAGCTTATTTGCTATTTTGGCACAGTTTATTCAGAAAATCTTTGCCTGTGTCTGTATTTTGAACCTTAACAGTGCCTCAGATGTGTCTTCCTGATGGCGCTGCAGGCTGCTTGTTATGTTGATAATCACACCTCCATCATGAAGTGACATAAGATGAAATGAAATGATGGGTGTCCTTCACTGATGTCCTCGAGATATTCACGTTTTCTTCCTTACTCCTGCATGCTGATCATTACGGAGGTCAAATGTAAACCTAAATATTCTGCTACACTGCCAAATATTTACCAGAGGTGTTCATGGAAAATGTCCAACATCCCAAGAAAACTTTGTTAGAATGAGGGCTGCAGAGTTATATTTAATCATCATTATTAGTCCTACAGATCTAAGAAACCTCCCAGAAAAATGTCTTTGCTTGCTCAGATGAACTGGTTGAACTGCTGAAGCTGCCAAGTTGAGGCCATGTCAAAGGAAAAGCACTCGATCCCTGCTAGCTGAGTTTAAAAGTGCAAAATGACACAAGAGAGAGTCTCACTTTATCTTCTCTTCATCATTATTCCTGCTACTGAGGGCGGCGGTTTGTGAGAGGGCAGTTAGTGTTCAAAGTGATCTCTGTTTGAGAACCCTTAGCATGGGACAGGATCTTTTTGTCGTTTCTGCGTAGTTCCACCAGGTGTTTCTGAATTTCTGCTGGCTAGTCTGAAGGGACTGAGTAGGGGACGGCTGCTCTGTGACCTATCAGGAGGAGCTTCGCCAGGAAGGCGGGGCTAAGTCCATCTTGGCGTTTTGTAACACTGAATGGTTGCCATGGAGACTAAATGATTTCTCTTTATAATCATCTGAAAAAGTCAATTTTACATTGTACTCTAAAAAAATGAGTAAGAACAGAAAGGGTGATTGTGCAAATATTTATTGATTTTGTTGGGAGTAACGAAGTAAAAAAATCAAAATATTCGGATTGATTTGAAAACGTTCAGATATGAGATTTAGTTCCACCCATGGAAGAGGCAGGAATTTCATTTTTTGGGGGAGGTGAAAAGATCTTTGTCGCATTTGGTAGCAATTTTTTCTGGACTATTAATTGTCCGAGAAATTATTGCAATAAACGATAACATTGGTGTTTTGAGACCATTGTTAAGCCTATGCAAGGCTCAATACTGATAGTGGTAAAATAATGGAAGTACAACAAACTTTAAATTCTAGTGAACATTTAACGCTGGCACTGGAAGACATTTTAAATCTCCAAAGTAAATAAACAAAACAACCAATAAAATGAATTATTAAGTGTCTGTAAGCAACACTATTCTTAAAAAGGTCCAGTTCAGTCCCAAACACCAGACTGAAGACTTTTATCATCCAGTTCTTGGTAAAAAAAAAAAAAGAGCAAATTTAATATAATGAACTCTTTATAATTCATGGTGTGATTAATAGATGTTATTTCCCTGATGTCTGATTGGAATCTGTCATCCAGTCTAAGGACAGGACAAACTTCCCCTCTGGTCTGTGGTTTAAATTGGCTACTTAGCACCATCATGTTTTCCAGACCTTCACCTCCCTGAATTGTCAAATTATAACCAGAATTCAGCTTAATGAAGAAGGAAGCAGAACAGACATTCATGTACGTGTCGAACTGAATGACTTTAAGTTAAAAGATGGAGGAGAAAACAAGCCAATGATGAGAAAGTGATGAAACGCTTGAAAAGAAACGAAGCCAGGCGTTCATCCTTCTGGGTGGGTGGTTGTTGCTCTGACAGCAGGGGCCGGAGGGTTCGCTGTAGCACATTTTCATTCTCTCATCCCTGATTCTCTGGTGCATTATACAGAACCGCAGCCCACTGATCGGGTCGGCCGGAACCTCCCATCACAATTACTTTGACATCGGCGTCTGCAAAGTGTCACTGAAGCGCTTTCAGGCACGGAGGACGTTTACTTCCTGAGGCACGACTGCAACGCAGAAACAAACTGAGGCTGTTTGAGACAATTGAAGAGAAACTGTAGGAAAATATCTTTTAGGGCAAAATGTGACAAATTCTGGATCGTTGCCTGAAAAAGTCGAGATGGAAACTGCTTGTTATTCACACCATGGCTGAGTGGGAGGAGTGTTTCAGGCCACTTCATGTTGATTGTAATAAAACTGAAGCAGACAAAAAAATGAAAACAAACTCATTTGAGAGCCTTAATGGAGTTCTCTGTGACTTTTCTCTGAGCTCCTGCTTTGTTTGCAGCTTTTTTCTGTAGATTTCTACATGTAGGACAGCAGATGTATAAAAGCTGGCTAATGAATAGCAGAGGAAGTAGGCAAACCATTTAGTGATTGGCCTAGGCATGCTAGTTGTTAGCCTAGCCAAGCCTAACACTAATATGCAATGCTAATCCTAGTTTATCTATGTTCATGAACAATGGTGGCAATCCGATGGATGATAAAGCTATGTATGCTAGTTTTTAACCTAGCCTGATGCTAATGTTAGCTTATACAATGATAACCCTAGCCTGTCTATTCTAATGGGCAGCAGAGGGAGCAAAAATGTAATTTGAAAAATTATTTCAATTTGTGTTTCACTTAAATTTGTATTCGATTCCATAATTTAATTACCTAATGAACAAAACTGAGACCTTTAATATATAGAGATAAAATATAGATAAAATGCTCCTGTTGTTATATGTTGAAAATCCATCCCCTTCTTGCTGTTAAAACGCATGTGGTGTGAACTCATTGTTTTCTTTGTTAGATAAAAAATGTCAAAATAATTCTAATTCCAGCTGAGAGAAATCCTGCAGTGACATGTTTGTGGAAAACAGCAGCTCTGATTCTGCAGAAAACCTTTTAGTTTGGGAAAAATACGGCATTTTTTCATGTGGCAGCTGGTGTTGCAATGCTGTTTTAAAATGCTGGATTATTAGGAACAACTTTAGTTAGAGTTAGACGCTGGTGTTTGGAGGAAAACTGTGACAGTTTGTGTTAAATAGGGAACGTTGGCCATCTTTTTACAATCATGAAAGATTTTTCTTCAAACAAAACAGGGCGAGCAGCAGAATATAGGTCTGTGTAATTACTTTCTCCAATAAATGACATTTTTAACCGACTACATACAAAATTTTAATTGTTTTCAGACTAATGATGCAGTGGGAAACAACTGGAACTGGCTTTACTTCATCCCTCTCATCATCATCGGCTCCTTTTTCATGCTCAACTTGGTGCTTGGTGTCCTGTCAGGGTAAGTCGACTTAGAAAGGATATGTTTATATTTATGATTCTGTAAGTGAATCGATTTATGATTAATGGTTTATCATATGGGCTGCACAGTGGCGCAGTTGGTAGAGCTGTTGCCTTGCAGCAAGAAGGCTCTGGGTTCAATTCCCAGCCCCAGTCTTTCTGCATGGAGCTTGCATGTTCTCACTGTGCATGGTGGGTTTTCTCCAGGTACTCCGGTTTCCTACAAAAACATGACTGTCAGGTTAATTGGTCTCTCCAAATTGTCCCTAGGTGTGCCTGGTTGTGTGTCCTGTGTGTCTCTGTGTTGCCCTGCAACAGACTGGTGACCTGTCCAGGGTGACCCCACCCCTTGCCCAGAACATTAGCTGGAGTTGGACACCATTAAGGGACAAGGGTGTAAGAAAATGGATGGATGGATGGATGGATGGATGGTTTATCATATTAAAATTAGTTCCAATCGATTAAGTAGTAGTGTCCGCTTAAACCTTCTTTCAGTGTTGTAGTTTGGCCGCCATCCAGCAGAGGGTGCCTCTGGTCACCTTGAATCGGCGGAGACGTTGGTACAGGAACAAAAACGGAGCTAACAGAACGGGAAAGAGAAACGGTCCAAACGGAGTCAATTTTTTTCAGTCAAGCCGTGTGGATTATGGATCAGTGATTCTGCAGAATAAAAGAGTTAACACGGGTTAAAACTAGCTCCAATTGATTAGCTATTAACGTCTGCTGAGATCTTTCTTTTAGTGTTGTATTCTAGCAACCATCCAGTAGAGGGCGCCACTGTTCATCTTAATTCGGCAGAGCCCTTGGTAAAGAAAAAAAGATGGCGGCCGCGTCAGAGCGGAACTGATGTGATACAAAGGCGAGGATATCACGAGAGACAAACGAGAAAACTACAAAGAAATGTAGCATGATGAGAAAAAACAGTATGCCAATAAGCAAGTTTAATTTTTGAGTTTTAATTTTTCTTTTGCATTTCTGAACATCTCTAACGGGGGATTTAGTGTTTTTTTATTTTATTCTTTTTACCTTTTAGTTTTTGTATTCACCAACCTAACAGGGTCCTGGTTTGTTGCATAAGAATGTGATAACATCACTATTTTCTGTTTATTCAGTCAGTATTTATTTCAGTTTTAACATAGTGTTAAAAAAATTATGTATGTTTAAAATGTATTTAAGTAAATGGACACTTAGTGGAAAGACAATCAATAAACTTTAGATTAATGAACCATATCAGTCCTATTTTCATTTGCAACCCAACTAATAATTCATTCTTTAATGCAGTCTGTTCTGTCTATTTAATAAAAAATTTAATTCTTGTCAGAGAATTTGCCAAAGAGCGAGAACGAGTGGAGAAGCGTCAGGAGTTCCTGAAGCTCCGGCGACAGCAGCAGATCGAGCGGGAGCTGACCGGCTACCTGGAGTGGATCTGCAAGGCTGGTGAGAGACCGGAAGCCAAACACCAGGCTGTCAATAATAAGAGCAGAATCTGACAAACCGATCCTCTGCTGCAGAGGAGGTGTTGCTAGAAGAGGAAGATGAGATTGCTGAGGAGAAAACCCCGATGGACGGCGCCTGGTACAAGAGGAAACAGAACCTTTCAGGTGAAAACAGAGCATCTGCTTTCAAATGTGTGTAAACCAAGCTGACTTTTTCCACCTAATCTAGTCTCTCTGTTAAGAAAAACCAAGTCATGTTTGGTTTATTGAAAACAGAAGAATCAAATATTACATTTACATAAGTAAAACGCATCCTAATTACATGAATAAACCAGATTTGGGTGACGGTGGGAGACCCGGTTCCAGAACCTCGGGACCTTCCTGTGAGGGTTTCTCCCAGTTTTCTTGGCAGGTCGTTGAAGCGTCTCAGGATTGGAAAGGAAAATGTGTTTCTGCAGAGATACTCTGCTGCGTTCTGCTGCTAACCGCAGAGTTTTAAATGCTTTTCCTGAAAGTTAAATTCTGTGTTCCTCAGTTAAACCTTGAAGATTTTGTCTAAGGTGCTTCTAATTTTCTGCTTTAATGTTTTTCCATAATTTTGAATATTTCATCAGCCTCAAATCTGCAAATTTTTACAAAAAAATATTAGCGTTATACCTTTTTTTGCACTTTTTTTCTTAAAATTAAGATATTAATTAAAAGAAATGTAAAAATATACTTAATTTTCCTGCAGATTATCAATTATCTACGATTTTGTGTTGGTCTATCATCTAAAATCAGAAAAAAACAAATTGAAGTTTGTGGTTGGGCAGAAGTTAAATTATATGAATATTATTACAAAGCATTATGTATATATACATTTTCTATCTAGGAAACAACAGATTCCAGCATTTTTTCATAAATAATTTTGAGGTTATTTGCAAAAATGTTGAAAAACGTTTGGTTGAAGTGATGCTAACTCCCACCTGCAGGTGGCAGCATCTCTTATTTCTACTAAACTTCTTTTTCAACTGTAATTTATATAAAGTTATAATCTATGATAGTTGTGGTAGAAAATATTTAACTATGTGACTATGTGGGTTCTTTAAAAATGTAAAATGTTTGAGTAAAATCTCTTATCTTGTTTGGACGTAATAAAGAAAAAATATCAGAAATATTTCTAAAGTAACTGGAGGGGCTGACAAATGAATAATGAATAATATTTTTTCTGAGATTGAAAAAAATATTTGGAAAATGATATTACCAATACCAATGTATATGTTATGATACAAAAACAAATATAGTTTTTTTTCTGCTTTTTTTGTAAAAAAATTTCCTGATAAATTAAGATTTTACAGACTGATGTGAAGGAATTGGGGTTAATATGTAAAATTTACAGCCGTACTCTGATTGGATTGTTTAAATCCATTCCCATGCTCTCACACACACGCGCACACACACACAAAGCGGCAGAAGCCAAGCGCTCCTCTGTTTTCCATTAGTCACAAACGGAGGATTAGCACGTCTGAATCCTCAGCTGTAGAAATGCGGCTGTGATGTTGTTGGTGCAGAAAATATGCGTTTGGTTTCTTTCACATAAATAACAGGTGTGAGTAATGGAGCAATGTGTCAGTCAGACTCAGGGATTTAGGAAGACAGTAATACTGGTGGCATATGAGTCACTGCTGACATAATCGTAGCCGCTAATCACTTCCACAACATCCGTTACAGTTTCAAGCAGATGACCAATTAGGCAAATTAGGTGATTTAGTGATTTCCAGAGACGTTTGGGAAAACTAGTAGATGCTTTTACTACAGAAGGTCTGTGGAATAAACCTCACTTCCTGTGTTTACTAACTGGCTTTATGCAAACTTCCTGTTAGCTAACTATGCTGCAGGCACAATAAAAAATGTTATAACAGCTAACCATGCAGAAGTACTAATGCTAACTTCCTGTTGCTGCTAACGATGCTGCAGAACTAATGCTAATAATGTAGTGGTCTGTAGTTTTTTTTACATCAGTAGCTGAAAACCAGCTGCTGACAAACAGTTTTGTTTAGTGAATTTGTCAAAATTAATTTATTTTACCTAAATGCATGTTATATTTTCTACTGGTCTCTGAACATTCTCCATTTAAACTCTGCAGCAGCTGTTTTAAAAGTTATTTTTTGTGCTGATTGTTTTGGCTCATCATTAGTTCCTTCATTAACAGAACCAAACTGAGTTCTAACACCTGGTTTTCATCCTCTGTGTTCTTTGCTGTTTCTGCAGTTCTGAAGCGAGGGAAAATCAAGAAGGGTAAAAACGATCTGATTGGTGCGGAGGAAGGCGACGATCCCTTTGCTGACATGTCCTGTGTTGGTAAGGCTCATCTGCTGTAAACGGGTCATCTGGAGGTCAAAGGACACCATCTGTTCACAGCCTTTTACAGAAAAGCAGCCAGTTTTCTACAAGACCCTGACCTTTTCACCTCGGTTTATCAAATTAGGCTAAAAATCTCACAGAAAAACCTGAACTTTAGGATTTATTCAGCTTGAGTAGTGATGACACTGGATGTTTTCACTACTTTGGTTAGCAGTTTTTGAACATTTAAAAGCTAAAAAATGACATAAGACTTGAAGATTGATTTATATTTAATTATTGGGTGAAGATACTGACTACCGTAACTGTCTCCATTTGTTCAGTGACCAAACAGGATTCTACTGTTGCAAGACATTTCAAATTTTTACTGATTATTGACCTTAGTGATCAAAATTCCTTAATAAACCAATTTGTCTAGTCCCAGTTTGATTACACACTGCAAAAACTCAAAATCTTACCAAGTATTTTTATCCTAGTTCACTTGAAATAACACTAAACTTATACGCAACTTTTCAGCAAGATGCAGGAGCTTATGTTGAGTCAGTTATTCCTTAATATTGAAGAAAACGTTTTAACTCCACTGATGTATTATTTCAGAATCGTTACCTAGCAATGCCAGCCAAGCCCAACCCGTCGCCTAGCAACCCAGTTCCAGTTCCGCTGGTAGATTATTTCATTTGTAACAAAACATTTTTCCCATGTTATAAGTGAATTCATCTTAAGTAGGACTTTTTAAAATCAATATTAAGGAATTATTCTCTCAAAACAAGCACCTGTCTCTCGCTGAAAAGTTACTTATCAGTGATTTTTGTCCTTTTTCAAGTGAATAGACATTAGTGCTAGAAGCTAAAGAGATATACTTGGTAAGATTTTGTGTCTTTGCAGTGTATTAGTCGACTCCTGCAGTTTTACTTCCTAAAACAAACAATTGTTTCCTGTTTATGATGAACTTCACTTGAATAAAATTCAGTTGAAGTTGGATTGAAAATGTATTTTATTTGTCGTGTTTTTGGACCGTTTCAGTTCCCCCCGGCTCCCCGTTCGGTCGGGCCAGCGTGAAGAGTGGCGGGAAGATGGACAGCTCGTCCTACTTCCGGCGCAAAGAGAAGCGCTTCCGGTTCTTCATCCGGCGGATGGTGAAAGCCCAGAGCTTCTACTGGATCGTTCTGTGCCTGGTGGGCCTCAACACGCTGTGTGTGGCCATCGTCCACTACGACCAGCCCGACTGGCTGACCAGGGCGCTCTGTGAGTGTGATCACCACAGCCACGCTTTCTGACGAAAGCCAGGCATTCACGATCACGCTAATTAAAAGTCTCATTTACAACCAGACACAGCAGAGCTGGTGTTTCTGGGTTTGTTCCTGACGGAGATGACCTTGAAGATGTACGGCCTCGGAGTCAGAAACTACTTCCACTCGTCCTTCAACTGCTTTGACTTTGGGGTAAGTGGCTGGAATCAAAATGGCTTCCTTCATTCTTTTGACGATTTTAACGGCTTGTTCCAGTTAGTCTGGCCAAACTGATATGAAGCCTCATTTATGCTCAGCATTGATGCTTTGATACGTAGCTGTGAAAAACAGCAGGAAGAATCCGATCAGCTGATTAAATGCAAAACTGCACATATGAAACCAAAACGTTTAACTCTGGTCCACATACAAAACCTCTTAAATTGAACTCTGGTGCAGTTTGAATGCATCTGTTAACCTCAAGTGAAGTACAGCGCAGTGCATTCTGGGTAAATACAGCCAAATCAAGGATGCTAATTAGCGCTAGCATGAGAAACGTCTCCTAATCCTACAACCGCTAAAATCTGATGCGACTCCATTTTTGTTTACATTTTGTGAAGCAAGAAGTTGTGCTCAATCTCTCACTCAGAGGTTTTTGTGTTGTTTACTTCAGTGGTTGTTGGGGCAGCGCCCCCCCAGGCGAGGAGGGGAACAGCATTTTCACTTAGTTTGGTTTTAAACAGAGCCGCAGCAGCTGAAAATGTGACAAATATTGCAGATTTGATCCCCAATTGAACTGAATCTACCAAACTATCAGGTGTGAAAACAACCTAAAAAACAAAACAAAATTCTGTTCATGAATAAAACATTTGTTATGGTCTGGCTCTTAAACCATAACAAATGAAGGGAAGCAACGCATGGAATAACTTAAAAAGGAATTTATTTAA
>CAEGAF010176674.1:0-10638 GCA_903067075.1 Micropoecilia bifurca | reverse complement strand
TATATATATATATATATATATATATATATATATATATAATTTTCTTTTTTGTTCCAGAGATATGAATCAGTATTGGAAGTGTAAGGACTCCAAGAAGCTCTACATGAAGACAGATAGACTTTGTTTTCTGATTACGCTCTCCTTAAAATGACTCATATTCCACCTTGGATGTGATATTTAGGCCATGATGTGGGACTTGTCTTGGGGAATGGCAGCCTACAGTAACACCTGTAAGGGCAGAACTGCCGGATGAGGAGGAGGGTACAGGGATGGGTGGTGACTCTGAACGGGATGAAAAGCCGCTAAGGGGTACGGACTGGGAGCGTCCAGCAGCGACATGGGGGAGGAAGAGTAGAATGAAGGAGGAAGAGGTGGAGGGGGTGGCGGTGGAGGAGGTGGTGGTGGCGGAGGAGCAGGGGCAAGAGAAGAGAGGTGAGGGGAGAAGGGGGGTAGAAGGTGTGGGTATGAGGAGAGCGGGAGGTGTGATGGAGGTGGCAGAAGAGAGAGGTTGTGCTGGATGAAGGTGTGGTGGAAGGAGAAGGAAGACGAAGATGAGAGGGACGGCTGGAGGAGGAGCGGAGGATGGAGGGGTATGCAACGTGGGGGGAGGTGAGGAGGAAAGCACTGCCTCTTCTCTGAAAACAGATGCTCCAACTCTATCCCTTTCTTCCTCTCCCATTCCTCCTTCTCCTTCATCCTCACCCACTCCTTCTCCCACTCCTCCCTCTTTCTCTCCAGCCGCTTCTCCTCCTCCTCCTTCCTCTGCCTCTCCCCGGTGTGTACATGTTCTGCTTTGTTTCTGGTGCTTATGTTATTAGCAGTATTACTGCTGGGATTACAATCAGGATTACTGTTGAAACCATGGCACTGACTGCTGTCAGTTTCAGTCTGATGAACAGCCCGGCTGCTCCTATAGCCACCATCTGGACCAGAGAGGGGGGAACTGTTGTGACCCTGTGCTTCGGTTTCACCCTCCTTGCTCTGACCGCTTCTGACAATTTTATCGACAGAGTCACTACTGCGATGAAAAGCGTCATCAGTTATGTTTTGATACTCTGTTTTAGTGTGCTTGTCTTCACACTGACAAAGGTCGTTGGTGCTACATCTGAGGGTACCTGTTAACTGTGCACATCCTAATTGTTCTGTTTTGTTCAAAGTACAATCAGGATTCCGGTCAACCGAACATACATGACATCCTCTGATAGAAGTTGCATCGTGATCACAGCAGAAGGCAGAATTAAGTCCATCATCCCTGATGGACTGCTCAGCTCCCTGTCGGTGCGGCATTGAGGTGTTACAGGTTTGACAGTCGCTAAGTTGTGTCAAGCCTTCAGAGTCACAGTCAAACTGACTGCGGTTGTTAGCAGTTCCGTGACTCTCATCACAACAGCAGGGCTTGTCTTGATCGTCAGAACCACAGCTAAGTGGTTCCTTGTCACTGTTGGCGTTGTGGTTCAGGGGCTGTTGGGTCCTACAGATTGGGTTGCAGTCTGTAGGAATGAGTTGACAACAACAGTCCCCTTTGTCACTGAGGTTAGAGGTCAAGCTGGCCTGATTTCTTTCTTGCCTCTTGAGTAGAATATTCATGAATCTCCTCAATTGCCTCCTACCTCGTCTTCGTTTCTTCTTAGGTGCCGCTGGCTCCGATGATTCTCCCTTCCTCTTTCTGGACAATCCTGCAAGCAAATGAGTGGGAGGGAGCGCCACTTCCCCGCAGGCCGATCCGATTCTCAGCTCTCCTTCCAAACAGCACAGGCTCTCAACTGTCGTGGTGCAGCTTTGTCCTGCAGGTATTGTTTGTGTTTGACCACATCCTGCGTCTCTGGAGGAAGCGTGGATGAGGCTAATCGTTGGATTTCCCGCCGTTTCTCCGTGAGGTCTAGGAACGAGACACATTTCCTCCTCGCATGCAGCGTCTCGACGGGGGAAACTAACACCACTAATCACTAGCTTACACGTGTTTTCCTCAGCGCCTCTTATCTTGCCGCTCCTCGGATTCCTTTGCTCCTGCCCGCCCTCCTTCTTCCCCGCCTGTGCGTCTTTGTGGATCACTCCCGTCCCTTTGTCATCCTCGGCAGAGCCGGATGTAATTGCGGGACAGCGTGGTGTCTCCATAACAGACTTGGGGACGTGGCTAATCATAGAGCAGCATGCTGCACCCCTGCAGAGGAGCTTTCTGAGCCCCGGGCCCCATCCGGAGACTGATTGGTGGGATTGATGCTGGCTGGCCTCCCGCTTCACCTGCACACACAGCTGGTTACACCGATTACACCGATTCATGGGAAGATTACTTAATAGATCTCCCCTCTTCTCGTCATTTCTACCTGCCCTCTCTCGAATCATCTGATCCCTTCTCATCCTTTGCTCCTCTTCCCTCGTCTTCTTTTCTCTCCCTCCTACCAGCCGATTTGCAGTGAGATTACTTAATAGCTCTTTATCTCTCCTCTCGTCTTTTAAGTTGCCCTCTCTTTTCAGCTTCTCTTCCCCTCTCCCTTCAAACATCTGACTTGCAAAGAAGGGACTCGTTATCCTTTCCTTTTCTGAGTCTTTTTTATCCGCCTTTCCTCTTCTTTTCTTTCTCCCCCTCCTCTTTGTTCCCCTCCCCATTCCTGTCCTCCTCCTTCTCCTTCTCCTTGCTGCTTTTAGAAGGCCTGGTGCATGGTGGCATTCTGCAGAGAGGGGAACAAATTTTAAAGCAGTTTCATCACGGCAACTGGAGCGGCCCTGGATTGCATCGCCACCATCACAATGGTCGACAACTTCCACAGGATTTCCCGCCTGTCCTCCCTCTGCCTCTTCTTTCCTTTCATCTATCTTCTCCTCCTTTCCTCCCTCTGTATCTTCATGCCTCTCTTGGCAGTCTGGTTGTTTGATCACAGATGGCTTTATTCTCTCCCTCCCTTCCTCTAGTCCTCCTTTCTTTTCTGTACCCCCTTTTTTGGCCTTGTGATGGGCTCTGAAGTCATACAGTAGAGGGTTGACGCTGTAGGATATGGAGGGCGATGTCTTGGTGTAGTTTATCATCTCTGTGGGCCAGAGAAGAACCCTGCCTCTGTCACGGCTCAGAACCTGACAGAAAGGCTCTTTGGGACGATCTGGTGGTACAGGGATTGATATATTGCAACAAGTTAATGAGGGGAGGCTTGATTCTTTTGGACTCTTTTTGACACAAGAATCAGACTTCTCGGGATCATTTGTGGCAGAAGAAAGCAGATCTTCATCTTCTTGATGTGTTGTCTCTTGAAGGTGGGTCTCATTTTCTCTCTGTGCTGAATCTGTGCTGATGCTGTCAGAAATCTGTTCTGGTGTGTCACTGTTTAAATAAAGATGAGCTTCAATCCCACGTTGGGCATCTGTCCCATTGTCCTTACATAAAGAGATCTGGGCTCCACTCCCACTAATTGTCAAGTTCTCTTCTCCAATCACATTGCGATTGCATGAGGAAACCTGGGCTTTATTTCCAGGCTGTCGCAAGAGTCCTTTCTCAGCAGACTCAGCAGGCCGGAATTCAATCTTCCTGTCTACACTGCACTGGTTTCCAGTGTCCCAGGGATCCACATCTGAACACACCGGAGACTTTGGCCCCTGATCAGCAACTTTCTCCCCAAGGTTTTTTGTCCTTTCCTGATTTGCCACACCTACTTGTTTTCCTGGCCCCGAACTCTGACCGGCTTGGATGAAGACTGCAGCTGATTGGTGCAGGAGGAAGCAGGTCCGCTTTGGCAGGGAGAAGGACACGGGGCGAAGTCTGCTGGGGGCCAACAGAGTGTGAGCCGTACTCATCACCTTGTTTCTGTTGTCATTTGGGTTCAAGTCAGGATGCTCGCAGGATTTTGTGCCAGTGGTAGGGGCATCTATAGGAGTCATGGCGTTACTCGTGTAACAATGAGGTGTCAAATGCTTGTAGAAGTGCTTTGAAACGGTACAGTTTGTGTCATCAGGGTTTATCATGTGGTTGGCTCTGAGGCAGCCGCAGTCCAGATGGGTATTTTTGAGGATGCAGGGTTCGTCAGCAGCAGCTGCAGAGTTGTTTGCATCCGTTTGGCCGAACGCCCAATCAGTGTTGCTCAGGAGTCTGGACTCGAGTGTGGGATCGAGGGGGAGGAAGGGTTGGATCAGCTGGGTCTGTGGTTCTGAAAGGGAGAAGAAAATAGAGGATACTGCTCATATTTACATGCAAAACATAACTGGGTTATTTTTCTACCCCAGTAATAAAAAACAGAGTAGGAAAAAATTCTGTAGAACACTGGGTATTATTTTCTAAGACTTCGTATACAATATTCCGATCGTGCTTTTGAGATTTTCTGTTTTATTGTTTTTAGCACAGCTGGATGATTTATTGCTGAACAACTGAAGACAAACATGCACTACATGAGTTTGCAAATACTCATCTTTTAAATTATGTCATATTCAATTTGAGTCTTAAAGGATTAATTTGACTTTTGGCTTTAAAGTAGGGCTTCTGTCTCATTTGACACTGATGTTGATTTTCTAATTTCACTATGAACAGTGATCGAGTTTATGTTCTTGGGTTATTCACTCTGACCATTTTCCTTCATTTAAAGGTGAAAGTCTGGATTAGATCATTGGTCCAAACGAAGCAAACAAAGATCTAGAAACTTAGATAAAACATAATAATAAGCTTATGGAATGGACGGCGACCTATTTTCTATGGAAAGCTATATGGAAAGAGTGAGCTGGCATCAGTCAACCAATTCATCTCTACTAATTCACTGGAATTGCTGAAGGAACTTGACTGCCATCTGGGAGGTTTCTCTAGGGTTATTGTGTCTGGTTTGTTTGAAGAAGTGTGAATGAGTAATCAAACTCTGATGTGGACCAATAAAAGCTAAGACTGGGATGCCTGCAAACCTAGATTTCGGTTCCGTTAAAGTAAAGTCTGGCGTGGTAGAAATACATATGCCAAGTCAAGTGGACTGTAGACCTCTCCAAAAGCATTCTGGGTAAATACAACCAAAACTAATGGGAAAGTTTAGAGCTAGCAGTAGAAATGTCTCATGAGAAATCCTACATGAAATTCTGATACCACTCCATTTTTGTTTCCATTTTGTGAAGAAGAAGTTGCATTCAGTGTCTTCTTCAGAGGTTTTTGAGTCATTTCCTTCAGTGGTTCTTGATATTGCGCCCCCACAGGTGAGGAAGTTAAAATGTTTTTCAAATGTTTGAGATTGCTTGACACATTGCAGTGTGAACGCAATTATGGTCCCCAATCAAACATTCTATAACCATTTTAGTGCACAGCAAACTCCCAGACATGCACCTGTCTGCAAACAGGTGTGTTAAATGACTCAGACAGATATTTCTGGGCAGATATTAAAATGACCCACAACTTTAAAAGTTATCTGTAATGTGCCGCCTTCTTATGCCGTGGAGAACAGTTTATAAAATATGTGGGTGTTTAAAGAAGGCGAGCCTTAAAATGACATTTTTCTCTCCCTATTGTGAAAATGCAAATCCATTCAGCACTCAGGCACACAGCCGAGTTTGAAAGCAACTGCCCAACTTTTCCGATGGCTTTGACTTTATAATGAGAAACCTGTACTGAATGAGGGGGTGACATATTTTTCAGATCAGAGGATGACAGTTGATTGTTTCTCTGATGTCTGTGTTATACTTTCTTAGCTTTTAAAATGCAGCCATTCGGCACACAAAACCCACTGGAGATGGACTAAAGGGATCTGATTTAAACTTTTGTTTCAGAAGAAACTCAAACAAGATGACAGAAAGTAATTCAGTCCAACAATTCCTCACAGACTAACCCACTTACATGCGAATATATTTTAATTATAGACCTAACTTTAAGCGATTCATTTTTACAAATCAATCCTGCAAAAGAGAAAATTAACTTATAGTTTATTTTGGATAATATTTCTACCAGCTTTGCACATCTACCAACTGACATTATTAATTTGTCACTGTGAGCTTGATGTTTGCAGTAGCTGTGTTTCCATTGCAACTATGCATAAAACTAATGCATAAAAAACACCATTTGAACAGCTTTTGGTTAGCATTAGAGTTTACATCTCTCCAAAGGAACAGAAGTTTCTAGGTAAATGAACTAGAGTTCAATTACAGTGGGCCAGACAGGTCTGGTGTGTTTGCACCCTTAGATACATGTTGGACAAATTATTTTACAAAAACATCTTTTTTTTTGTTTCCCAATTATGTAATACTTTGTGTTAGCCTCTCCTGGTTTTAAGGTGACAACATGTCAAAGAAAGTGTTGAAGGGTTAAGAATTTCACAAATCACTGTATAATATCTGGTACAGTTCAGAAATAATAATTTGGTGTAATATTTGTATATAAATGAATAGGACCTTCATTACCCAAAGGCAACTGATGATCATAATCATAATGTGACTGGGATATTATGGCCTTTAAACAAATTCCTTCTTTCACTTGATAGCTATCAAACAAGGATATTTATATGGAATCTTTGATGTAAGAAAGTTAAACCATAAACGTTTGGGAAACCCTTGAAGTGATGAAAATGCTCTGAAATGCTAATCCTGCATTCCGCAGTATAACTCATGGACAACTGACCTGTATTAAAACATAAGTTTCAACCCTGTCTTTGTTAAAATTACAAATGACATAAGTGAAGTTTTTGTTACATTTTGAGAATCTAAATTCTTTATTTAAAAAAACAAAACAAAACAAACAAAAAACAACTAGAAAAATGTATTTAAAGTTTGAATTTAGTTAAACGGATTAGGACTAACTTAACGCTGCAATGACTCAAAGTTAAAATTTTCTTCCCGGTCGAAAGGCTTTTCAAATGGTCAACAATAAAAACTATTTTGCTAATTTCCTGAGAGAATTCTTTCATCTGCGTTTTTCTCCTGCTGAATTTAACTTTTTCTCTCTTTTTTGGTTTGAGGCTCTTTAACAGGGGCTGCTCCTTCCAAATCCCTGAAACATTATTTCATTTTCTGTATAATTGCCCAGATCATAATTTTCTTGTTATATTGCATCGGCCTACTTCCTCATCTTCATTTCTCTCCCTATTTCATTTCTTGCTGTCAACAGACAAAATTCAGCAGACCGCATGCCGGTTAATCCCTCCGTATCAGGAGTTATATCCTCATCACCGAAAACCAAACACTCTCTTATAAACTATTCAAGCAGCCTGCCACATGCCTTTAAAGTGGATAAGAGCTCTTACTTGTTGCCCGTTCGGCATCGCTCGGATTGAAAGCTTCCCAGTCCCGCTCAACATTTGGTTGGGGTTGATTCACTGGGTCGATTGCCACTGTGGTGGACCGGAACATCGGACCAGAACCCGGAGCGCTGAGGAGAAAAGAAGACAGGAGAGGATGAAGACAGAGGAAAGGTAGTCCAAATGGGGAAAGTGAATCAGGGTGATTGGAGAAGGTGAAAGTTGAGGTGAAAGGAAATAAAAAAAACAGAGATAAAGGAAATGAAATAAATTTAGAAAAGAGGACAAAAAGAATCAATAAAGAGTTAAGAATGAACACATTCAGAGGAGAGGAATTAAGGAGGACAAGAGGAGACCAAAACTAAAATCTAGCTGAAAAGAACTTTATCTGTGCCTCGCTTTTCTTCCCACTTTGTGCAAGAAACCAACTGGCATTGTTGTTGAGCTGAAAATGGGAATGACAGCCGATACGAGACTATTTATATTCGGTAAGTGTGTGCTAAACACTGTGCACTTGGTCAGAAAGGCTTTACAGGCTTCCTGGAAATCCATACGAAGCTCCACCACTTTCCTTTCAGAAGCCTAGACCATCATTTTTTATAACTTTCTCTGCTACTGTATCCATGCTGGTAGTTCAAAATAGTTATATTCATACTCATGTCTAAAAGTGAGTTTATGGAAACAATGTGGGCATAATCAGTTTCTGAAAAGTGAAGAAGGGTGTTGACCGCAATTATTTGATGCTAAGAACAGAACAACATATTTGGACATCAATCAAGAAGTGATATTAAATAAAATGTATGTTTATAAGGTGGAGGTTTTTATTACAGGGGGAATAATCACCATTTGTGACAAAAGATGTAAGTAAAATAATAGCATTTGTGTAGATTTGATCTTTTCTGCTTTGGTTCTGCACTTCATTGTTATTTTAACAGGCTTTATGTTAGCCAGACATGCAGTGGTTGGAAGCAGCTGAAAGTCTAACTTTTCTCCACATACCAGGCTCCTGTTTTAGTCACAAGAGTTGGAATGAACTCACAGGTTGACATCACTAATGTAATTTAACAGAAAGTGAAAATAGATAATTTTGATTTTTGCAATTTTAACACTTTAGTTTTGGATTGCTTGTAAATTCACTGTTGATTGTGTGGAAAGTACAAAGTGTTTTAAGGACAAAGCTTCTGGAAACAAATACAGTCCAAAGTTTAAAGGGCTTTTTGGTATAAATCAGGGATAGGAAGAAAAAGGGGAGGTATCGAGTTAAGGTGAGAGCTAAATGTTAGCAAACAAAAGCGCATGCAACATTGAGGAGAATGTGATCTGTGGAGGAGATTCATGGAACTGTAAGGACGAGGACTTTTTCATTATAAACATATAGACAAATTTCCTATTGCAAAAGTATATGGATGTTAACACTTTATTTGAATGGGTGTGCATAAGACTGACATGAGACTGTCATAAATATGACATAACACCTGTCATGAATATGACAGAGTCTTCGTGAACACTTTTGAATGTTGTCATGAAGTGTCCTTCGGTAAATAATGACACTTTTAGTTTTCTTTTAATGTAACTTTTAATGGACCTTTGCATTAAAAGTTGCATTAATTATTTACTGATTAATGAAAAGTTGACACTTTTAATGAACATTTAGTGCATCTTTCTATTGGAAGTGTCATTATTTACAAAGTGACACTTCATGACAACAGTCGTAAACATTTATGAAGAGTCATTTATGTTCATGATAATAAATAATAAAATAATAATAAAATGTTACTTTCATATCCATTCATTGTTGGTATTATATTATTTTTATTCATTTTTTTCTCTCTGCTAACATGTATTATTAACATTTCAAAAATAAAGTTTATATTATCATCATCATCATCATCATCAAAATACTATTACTGAATGAGTCACCTATAAAAACGCCATTATAACAGAATGGGGTAATAGAATCAGACAAAAACTATAGAGTTTTTCATATTTTTCACATCCTTTGAAATGGACAATGTTTTGGTGACTTTATAGTTTGTTTTTGATGTTATAGATGGAAGATCAGTGGAGGCATTTAGTTTACTATTATACAGTTAAAAGTCAAGCTAGAATGAGTAGCCATCTCATTTTAATTTTTATTATTTATGTTGTTTTTTTTTTTTAGAGTTTTCACCCCAAACTACATGTATAACAACGTCCTTCCACAGTAAAAGCTGAAGGTTTGACCTGTCAGACACATTTGCTGTTCTGAAACAAGTAGAATGAAGGAAACTTAGTCACTGTAGAGCAGCGGTTGGCGACTTCAGTTCTCAGACACTAACAATGTTAGAAATGATGCAACTCAAAGGCAAATTATCTTCATTATTAAGCAGCAGAAAACTTCAAAATGAAAGCATATTACTGAACATATTTGGTTTTATTTTCGTACTAAATATAAACGTATCTTAAATCATTACAAGTCTTTATTTACATTTCTAATTCCTGCAGAGGAAATGTTCCTGCATGGATTAAAGAGGCTGGGAATGTTTTGAAGGTGTGTGTGGGGACTACTTTCTGGCACGGATCAGCACTCTGGTGGTGTGGGCGTGTTTGGGTTTGACTGAGCTCGGAGCTCAGATTGCGCTCACATGTGACACCGTGTTCGCTGGAGGAACGCCAGGCGAGCCGTCCTCAAACATGTTTTTAGAAGGAAGCAGCCAAGGCTGTTATGTTTCTGAACATGCAGAAGCGCTGATGCTCCAGACACATAAAGGCATGCGCAAAAATCAGAGGTTATGATGCATATTTTTAAAAGATGAGTTTATAGTTTATGCTGTTTGATTCTATCTTATTTTATGTTTTGGTAGTTGACCTTATTTATAATTACAGTGTTGAACTATTACTGTTTTATGCCTTTGCTCTTTTAGTTGTTTGAGTGTATTTGGATACCATCATATTTGGTATTCATCTTGTTGCATTTCTCATTCTTATAAATCTGAGCTATTTCTTAAATCCATAATTCATTTACTAGCATCTTTTTAAACAAATTTTAGGAAATAAATTCACAAAACGTGTCTTCATGTGCAACAAAATAAATATATGTAAAGATTTTTCCTTAACGAGTATATGACTAAATAATAAATAAATCCTACATTCAATTTCCACAACAAAATGACACAAGTATCCAGAGTATTTATTATTTTTTCTCATCATTATTTTGGAAACTAAGAACATTTTTTGTTAAGTCGTTTTCCACAAACATCGACATCAAATAGGGTGCAAAGATTTATTAAATCAAACAAACAAGCAAACAAACAGAAAAAATCTGAATAAAATGTGCTTTTAAAATGAACACACAACCCCTATTGTGTGTATATATATATATATATATATATATATATATATATATATATATATATATATATATATTTTTTTTTTTTTTTTTTGTGGGTGTGTGTGTGTTTGTTTTTTTTTTAAAAAG
>CAEGAF010176668.1:0-10511 GCA_903067075.1 Micropoecilia bifurca | reverse complement strand
CAGTGTGTTTTAAAATATTACTCCTGATACCCCGAACACTTTTAATCCCCCTTAACCCCCCCGCCACCCCCCGGGGTGCCACACCCCCCCCCCCCCCCCCCCCACTGCACCGAGTGGTCCAGTGGTAATGAAGCCAGAACAGATCATTCACAGCTGGAAGGCTGCCAGCTCCATCACCGTGTGTGTTCATGTCGATGAGGAGAGCAGAATAAAAAGCATTTTTCCGCGTGAGTCAGACAGGGTGAAGGATAGATGGATGAATATGCCTTTAGTAGCAGCCAACCGCTTTCTGCAGCTGTTTTAATGGCTGAGTGGGAACAAGATCAGTGCGACACCATTATATTTTTGTGCCGGAGGATCTTTTCAGCTTAGTCATTCCGATCAAGTCCCAAATTAATCACTGGCATCCAGGTCTGCAGTAAACCTCAACTTCAGGTTCTGGATTCTGGATTTTTATTTTTTTTTGTTTGTCAGCTGCGCCCAGCAGGTCATGAAGACATGTGAAACACACATGATCTGATTTGTGTTACTGGCTTGTAAATGTGGTACATACATCACATTTCTGATTTGAGAGTTTTTCACCATTAGCAAAGACATTCAGAAATAAATAAATTAATAAATAAAACTGTACTGGTTGCTGCCGAAAAATGCTTTATCGCTGTTATTAGGGCTGAGACAATAAATTGGATTAATCGTGATGAATCAATTACTGAAATAATCAGCAACTCATTTAGTAATTGATTAATGATAAGGACTCAAGCTGAAACGTCTTAAAACATTTTCTGCAATAAAATGTTTTTTTTTTATTTTAAAACAAGACTTGAATTGTTTGTTTTGCATATTTTACTGCATTTCTAATATTGCATAAAAGCCTTATAAGCGGATTAATGAAAAAATTTACAGTTTTCTTTTTAACATAGTTCCCAATAAATCTTAACACATTTTCCCCACCTGCTTCAGAGAGACTTCAAAATGTTGCTAAATGCAGCCGAACCTGTGATGCGAGAACAGATGCCGCTCAAGTGAAGTGACACTGAATGTGAAAACGATACCTTAAATGCTGAGTAAAGACCCTTAAACGTCCTCTTAAAATTTCCCGCATGACTGTAATGTCTGTGTGTCTGCACCTTCTCCCACACCGGGGGGACGCGGGCGTCGTAAATACAGTTGAAGGTCTCCTCCATGTTTGGTGACATCACCACGAAGCCTTTAATTCCCTTCTCCAGCTCCACCAGCGAGAAACTACAATAAAGCGTGAGAATAAATGCAAGAAAAGATTAAAATATTTCACCTGGGCTTCAAATAAGCGAGGCGGTGCTGCGTACCACGTCTCGTCTGACAGACAAACCGATGGCTCTTACATGATGGCTTCCAGCAGAGAGTTGTATCTCTGGATCTCCTGTAGTAAGACCACATTAAGGGGCGAGGGGTTGTCCTGGAGGATGGTCTTGGTTCCCTCGCAGTCGATCAGAGCTGGGATCTTAGCACGAACTTCTCCCAGCAGCTCCAGAACCTAGACATGAACACAAGACTGGCTCAGCTTCAAAATCAAAAGGCCACATACAGACGCCGGAAAACGTCAGGAAACAAAGCTGTGATAAAAAGACAAAAAAATAAATAAATACTCACATCATTACAGTTTTTAACTTTTACTTTAATGTTTAATTTCTTATTCCATAATTTATAGAAATTCATCCTGGTCCCAAAGGAGCAAAGCAACAACAAAACATCACACCACCACCATGTTTGACTGTAGTTTTGATGTTCTTACTTTTTTTTTATTATTTGCAAATCTGTAATCACTATTTGTGCATTTTTGGGAAAGATGCTCGTATACATGCTTTCATTCTAGCTCTCTGAACGCTACAGCTAGAATGATGAAAGCTCTGTGTAGTTGGCATGGCCACCGGTGACGGTGGATAAACAGCTTAACCTGTAACACTAAGGTGTTTTTATGCGACAAACACAGCTGCAGCACATACACAGGCATGATTGACAGTGCTAAGACCGTCCTCCTGGCTGTGATTAGTTGTTTCTGACAGAGTGGTGCGTTTCTGCGGATGGCAGTAGGACCACAGGGAAACAGACAGAGGAGTGTGATTTTTTTCTCAGGTTTTTCCACACAAAGGCAGTTTTAACAAATACGTAAAGAAGATACTTTTATAAAAGTTACATTCTGCAGCTTTGATGCTCCACTGTGTAAATGCGCTTTAAATACTGACATAGAAAATATGAGTAGTATGAGTACAAGTATGAGTTTTTTTATTGATCCCATTATTAAGCTTTACAACATTCTGTGTAAAAATATTTCTGAATTATCTGGAATAAAAAAAGAAATCAGGTCTTGATTATGCTAGTGAAATTTAACAAAACATATTTTTAATGGCTGTTATTTATTGATTTAGCAAAATGCAGAGTTACATTTTCACACTGGACCCAGTTTATTTGGATTGATTAAAGATTAAACTAAATCATTATCTGAAAACTGCTGTTTGTCTTTACTCTGATTATCCTTAACTGATGTTAAATTTAGCCAATAATCTAAAATATTCAAGTGGAAAGAGGCACAAACAAAACTTGTAAGAGGGAACTGTACACGGCTAAAAAGGAAAGAAAGTGAAAATATCACAAAGAAAACATTTGATAGACATTTTAAGCAGCAGGGAAAAAGTTAGCTAAACAAAACTATAAGTCTGACTTCAGAGTCTAAAAAGCATCCTCTGTACGGCAGCTTACTTCTCTTAAAGATTCCTGGATCTGCATCTTATTACACTGACAACTGCTATCCAGACTACAGGTCTAATGTAGCCACTCTTTGAAACCAAAAGCAGAAAACAGCTGCCAGAAGACACACTTGCCAAGGCCAATGTAATAAACAAAATCCAACGATTAACATCATTTAGTTTAATCCTCATTCAGTTATGGTACACTCTGGAACCAGCTGGAAGCAAATGTCTAACCACATCAACCTCCAGACAAGACAGAAAACACTTTGTAAAAGAGGAGATGAGAAATCAATCTCTGGTTCACGTTAAAATGCTGATTGGTTTTGCCGCAAAACCGCCAAAGGACCAGTAGACAAAAACCCGAGTGAAGCCGGCAGCTGAGGTGATGAAGCACCAAAGCATAATGCATTTGCTTGTTTTTACCAAAACATGCCACACATGTACTGCAATGTGAGCATGTTGGTACAAAAAACCCCAACAGAGCTCTGACTGTTTCCCAGTGGTGCTGTTCCCAAAAACAAATCTTCTGACAGAGTTTTATGTAAAAGTTTTGAATCCCTTGCCATTGTTTAAACCTTCATGTGAGCATAGAAGAGATGAGCTTCAGGTTCTGGCAGTTTGCTTTGACATTTGCCTTCCACAAATGACACAACCGTCCAAGTAATGACTGTTAACCACATGATGAGGGGTTTACTTATTTTTAATTTTCATACAACGTTTCATCTACCTTAGAGTCAGGGTCTGATATAACTCTCTCCAACTAGGAAGTCAGAAAACTAACAAGTTATGTTGTTAATGGTGAATGGCCTGGATGAAACGATCAACCAGAGCAGTAATTACACCCAAACTGTACAAAATAATATATACATTTTACAATTAGAATAAAAAGATATTCGATATATTTCACCCAGAACTTCTCAAACGGGAAAGTTTTAGCTTCACCTGGTTTAGATTTTGTAAAACGTTGTCTTTACTAAGCATCTTTTGATATCCAATTATTAGTAGGTAAAACCAAAAAATATTCACCAGATTATCCCTGCACTCTACTGATGTTACGTCAAGCATCAAAAGCTTGACATTCGTCGCTGCAAATGCTCTAGCGTACGCTAAAGGGATGCTATGTTGTTGCATTTTAAACAAAATATTGTTTTTTTTATTTGAAAAATGACTTGATTTGTTTGTGCTTCTTTTAACTCATTTCTAATATTGCATAGAAAAGGCTTACAGTAACTAGCTAAATGAAAACTAAGCAGATGGCTGTAGGACAACAGGGAGGAACGCTTGATTTTTGTTCACAGATTATCTGTTTCATGTTTTACTGTCACGACATAGTGAGAGTTTTAACAATTATGCAAAAAAAGAAAATAAAAAAAAAATTGTAAAATGACATACAGCCGCTTTAACCTAAATTTAATCACACTGACCACCGTTGTCCATAAATGGAAAGAACATTCCCAGGATTACCAGAATCACTCCTACAGTACTTTGAAAGCTCATCTAGGAAGCTGCTGAGAAAACGCCACAGAGGTTCACCTCACCAGTCTCTTTCCTGCCTTACTTCAAAATAAAAGTCTAAAACCACTGAAACAGGTCGACACAGACTGGGCAGAGTTTCTCCAGAAGGACGTCAGTGTTCTTCTTGTTTTGTTTTTTTCCCCCACATTCTCAGATCCCAGCCCCGTCTCATCCTGGCTGACGTACCGTGTCCTCTCGACTGGGTCTGGCCCCGGCCCCCGTCGTCGCCGCCCCCGTGTGCTGAGGCTGCAAGGAGAGCAGCGTCTCGAACAGCGTACGGGTCTCGGCGATCTGGCTGGCGATGTCGGCGTTGGGATGCTCACCGAACACCTCAGGGTGCTCCGTGGCCGGCAGCTTGTTGATGTGATCCTGGAACGACGACAGCGGACCCTCGCGGGGAATATAGTAGGTGGGCAAGCTTGATAGCCTAACAAGGAGTTGGGCAGAAAATGTGTTATAGGTTAGCAAACGTGCAGCTCCTACAATTAATGAACTGCATACATATCTGTCAGAAATGTACATAAGGCCTTAAAGGCTCATGATCATTTTGGTGTTTTTTTAAAAATTTTTGGATGGAGACACACGTTTTAGAGAACACTTAAAATTAGTTGAAGATTTCGTCTAATCCGAAAATAGGTTCTAATGGATTCAATTCACAATTTGAGAGGGCCAATAAAATATAATGATAATAAAGAAGCCAATTTTGATAACTTCACTAAAAACTGACTTGAGAGAAGCACAGATGACATCTGAATAAAATTCTCAGAAAAGATGCGGTTCTATCTTTTATGAACAAAAATGTTGTACCTAACTCCAATGTAAGGACACTTTAATATCCAGCCGACCAATTACTGCTCTTTGGAAGGATTGAATCTGTCAACCTATTTGATCTTATTCCACTTCTTTGACTTCTCTGAGTAACAACAATTAAAAAGATTTATACAGCAAACAACCCGAGGAAAGTGTAAAAGTGATTTTTTGTTTCCTGTAATATTCAACCTGCCCTCTTGGTGGTGCTGGTGCTCTGTGAACAGCAAGAAGCCTCAGCAGACCACAGATTACCTCTATAATGAGAAAAATGTCTTTTCAGACATACTGAACAAATGTGACTTTTGTTTTACGCCCAGACCTAAACGCTGAGCTTTGAGCATTAGAGAGAAGAAGAAGGAGAATTAAAAACAAGAGTCTCACTTGAAGAAGGTCTGATTTATGGCTCCATCGCAGAAGTAGTCGTTGATGTATGTGCTCAGGAGTCGGCGGTCCCACTCGTCTGTGACGTGGCCGCCGTAGTTGACGCCAGCGATGAGGTACTTGAGTGCGTCCCAAGGAATCTCCTCATATTTATCCAGGTACAAGCAGAGCAGATTCTCACTCACCTAACAAAGGCGTCACAGATTAGTAAGTAAGTAAGTACTTGAGCCATAAAGAGTTTTGCTTCTGTATTGTAAACAAAAAGATGTTGATGGTTGAGAAATTGAATATTTAAGGTCACGATTGGAACCTTTAGTTTTGTAAAATCAAGCACATGGGTGAGTTAGCAGCACAATGCCAAGGTAGAAAGACAGTGTGAGAAGAACTATAGGTCCTTTTACAAACAACTGGAGGTCTATGATTAACCACTGAGAAAGATTATTCACGAGAGAAAAACATTCTTAAACACCTGCCAACCGTCCCATGAGTTGATGTCTCAACAGATTATCCTCATGAAAAGTGTAGCAGTGTGACAATGGCATGGCTGATAGCATCTGAATGACTCACAAGAATGGAGGAAGAAATGTTCTTTGGACAGATAAACCCAAATTAGAGGCAACTGAACATAACGCATGTCACCATGATTGGATAACTCAGAATATTATCAGCAAATATTCTGGTATTCACTGATAATATTCATACCACTGAGATGGTCCAGACAACAATCCAAAAAAAACACACAAAAAACAGCAGAACGGTTTCAACAGAGTGTCTGAAAAATGAAAACTAATCAAAGTGTTGCGATGGCCTAGTCAAAGTTCAATCTGAAATGAAATGATGGATCTTAGCTTTGTAGAAAAGAAAGTTTCCAATCCTCAAATTAAAGGTATGCTGGGAGTGGGTGATACAGACTTAGAATTTTATTATGATTTTGCAAAAAATTGTGGAGGTTTTTTCACAATAAATGACAAATGATATGATAAATGCCCGTCCAGACGTGAGTCAACGTTCCGTCACAAACAGGAAGTGAACTCTCAGCTGCCGGGATAAATATCACATAAACTCCTTCAAACATTTGATGTACAAAGTCGAATATTAGCCGTTTCTCGCACCTCAAAGTCGGAATCATTGAAGCCGTAGATGATGTTCCAGCCCATTTGCCGGAACTTCTTCCTTTCCAACAGGATGCTGTGGAAAAAGCAGAGGGCGTAGAGCAGCTTCTTGTAGAGCCTGGACTTAGTGCAGCGGTTGAACTGAGCTTCAGTCACCAGCTGGTACAGACGCTTCATGTTGGCTTTCACGCCCTGCGGACACGAAGCAGGCGAGGTTCATTAAAAACATCCCTAAAGCAACAACACGAAGCTTTTCATGTCTGCAGTGACATTTGCAGGCTAGTGCACCTTTGGCGGCTCGGTGGTCATCTTGATGCTGGCCTGCAGGATCGTGATGGGGAAATCCGGGTGCGGTGAAGAGCTGAGCCACAGCCTGAAGTTGGGCTCCGGTTTCTGAACAGGCAGCTCCTTTATCAGCTTGTCCAACTCCGGCATCCAGGAAAGAGACAAGTGACAGTTGGCAAGGAAGATCCAGTGACCTGGGAGGTCACAATGCAGTTTCTTTAAGCTTTGATTTGTTTTTAGTATTATTTGGGAGTTACTTCTAAAAACTCTGGGGGGGGGGGAGGTTTATAACTAAATTCCAGTTGTTTCTGTGAAATTTACAGAACAAAAAGAACCAAAAAAGAACTTTGGAAATTTGGAGGACAACTGACCAATATCAATCACTTGCTCATATTTGTATGACAGAAGTATGAAATAAAAGTTCACACATACAAATCTATATATTCCACTCAATTATTATGTGATTTTTTTTCATTTCTATTCTAACTTTTAGATGATATAACTTTTATGCCATAACTGCACATCTCCTCATGTATGGGTGAGTCGGCTAAAGCGGCAGCAGGCGGCGCCGTACCGTTCTTCACCCCTTCCTCGATGAGCCTCCTGGCGATGGGCGCCTGCCCCTGGCCCAGAGACAGAGCGCTGAATTGCTGGCTCATCCCCGAGGCCTTAGCCAGCTGCAGCAGCGACCCAGTGGGGTCGACTCCCGGAGACAGCACAAAGATCAGAGGACTGCAGCAGGTGGACTCCTCCACCACCTGTCACAAGACGAGGGGAGCGAGGAAGGAAGGCGGAGACAACCGGCAGGACAGTTAAATCCGTTGAATACGATTAAAACACGCACACACACACACACACAAAAGACAACAACATCCATCCACAAAACGCCAGAGATCCAGGATCGCACGGGGACTGCAGTTGAAACGTACGGCCTTCATGTCGAGGACAGGCGGCTCCACGAAGCGCGGGCCCAGGTTTTTGATGATGAAGGAGGTGATGCAGAAAGACACGCGGTCTTGGCGCAGGAAACGCACGATCACCATCTTCTTGAGCTCGTTGTAGTTGTGATCCAAATCACCTTGAAGACCAAACGAGAGGGCAGGGAGTCAAGAACGAAAGCGAGGACGAAATGTATGGGCCGGCTTTCTTGAACACTGACAAATTCAGACTTAGGTTTGCTGCACCGTAATAAGGTGAGGCCAGCCGATCAGCACAGACCTGGCAGCGGAGCGTTCTCTGGTTCAGGGTGGGTGTACCAGAGGTTCCAGTCTCGGGGGTAATGTTCAAAATACGCCACGATGCCATGGAACTTGGGCAGCTTGTCCAGCTCCACGATGCCGTCCCAGCTGGAGTCTGGCAGCCAGGCGGGAAATGGATTATCCATCCGATCGTCGCTATCCATGGCCTGTCGATGGGCCGTAAAGTTAGACTGTCTTCTCTCAATTTGCCCAACACATTGATGGCTGTTCATGAATAACAATGTTCAGAGCTCTTCTCGTCCTATTACGAAGCACGAGTCGAACGTTTGTGTGTTTCTTACGACGATGCCTCGGAGGAAGATGTTGTACTCATCCATGTTCAGCTTCCCGGCCACCTCCAAGATTTTGACGCACATCTGGAAGCTCAAGAGGAGCTTGTGAGCCTCAAAGAGACCCCGACAGGTGTACCTGGGGGAGGAGGAGACAAACGCAGAGTCAGGTCCAGAAGCCTGCCAAGATTTGATCGACTTTGCGGTTAAAAAGCCTCGAGTCGTCATCACCGGTACACGGCGTATGTGTGGTAGTCATTGAGGTTGCTGATTCGTTCCTCGACCTTTAAGCTGTACGCCTGCTTGCTCTTCGCTATGCTGAGCATGAACAGGTTGATGTAGGCGTCCAGAGAAAACTGGTACATGGGGTCGATGAGGCCCATGTCGTTCAGGATGAAGAAGAGGATGGAGGCTCGCTGAGCACAGGGTCTGTAGGCCTGTTGGGAGAGAAAGTCTGCGGCTACTCGCAGTCGCCAATAAAAACAAGAAAAATACACAATCCAGTGATAAAACTGGAACGACACGCAGTAGTTCCAGTGGGTAAGCTAGCTTAAATTTTAACTAGATATGCAGGATACTCATTATTCACATCTGTGCAAGGAAACTAACAATTATTGTGGTAATCAGTTAATCTACTGATAATTATGAAGATTAATTGGATAAAAATACCAACTTATTCTGCAGATTAACTACTCAGAAAGACATTAAGACACAAATAAAAAAATCACAATATACTTTTCAAATAAGAAAATAAACATTTGTGTGCCCAAAATGCAACAGTACAGCATTACTTTAGTGTATGCCATGTGTAGAATGTTAATTTCTTGGGATTATTCTGTGATTCGGTGCAGCAACAAAACCTCTCGACTTCAATGCCTCAAAGCTGCTGAGTAGATCATCAGAGGTAACAGCAGTCAAGTGGTTTGTTCATGTTCAGGTATGTGTATGAATTTGTTTATGATGTGCTTTAGTGTGTATTCTGCAGGTGCTGACAGGCAACATTTCCTAACGTGCAATAGATCTATATATTTCATCATCTTCCTGTTTTCATCTGCTAAAATTATTAACAAGGAGAGTCTTAACCTCTACCTGCTTTTCACAGGAACCCAAAATTTTGTTTCATATCAGCTTATTGACTTTTATTCCTTCTGAATAAAATCAATTGCTGCGTTTAATAGGCAGGCGTCTGATGCCGACGTCTTTGTCTGGGCTCTCCAGTGTCTACAGTGACCCGCCCCCTCCTGACCTCTCTGGCTGAGTCGATCTTCAGCTCGGTCTGCTCGCTGGACTCCAGCTGCTCTGTAACTTGGCTGGCCGTCACCTTGGAGACCTGCAGGGTGTTTACCAGCTGGACGTCGTCCAGCAGCGAGCCGCTGGATTCGTTCAGCAGCCTGGTGGGATCAAACGAACGCCAGGGATATCAAAACCGCAGTGACAGTTTGCAATTTTTAAAAAAATAATTAACACAGCACCGCCTTCAAAATGAATTAACCTGATAGTGAAAATGTGCAAAGTTTAAAAATATACACATAGCCTTTCAACATCTGTCTTTTCTTATGTTTTCTTCTACGTGGCTCACCTTATAGTGACCCAGTGAGAAAATGTTGTTGACGGCTAAATGCCGTCTGATTATTGTTTACAATCCCCAGTTATTTCCAAGAAACCAATGCACAGTATTTCAATTCAAATTTATTTAGGAAGTCAAAGATTACTTTCAAAATCCAAAGACACTGACCAACAGGGGGGAAAAGCACATATTAAAACGATGCAGATACATTTAACTCACAGGAATTAGGAATGGGGTCAATCATTTGTGTTGAGGTCAAATTTATTCATACTAAAAAAATTTGACCAAATTGCTGAAATGAAGGATTTGATGAATCTTTAATTTCTTTAAATTAAAGATTGCATTTGTTTCATAGTGAGATTTTGCTGCAGTAAACATTATATGAATTCATTTTAACACTTGCCAAATTTCTTTACCAAGGTTTTAGAAAAGCTTTTATTGGTCTAATTTATTATTATTATTATTATTATTATTATTATTTATTTTACAATTTCATCCATCCAGCACATTGATGGATGGATGGATGGATGGATGGATGGATGGATGGATGGATGGATGGATGGATGGATAGATGGATGGATGGATGG
>CAEGAF010176662.1:0-28460 GCA_903067075.1 Micropoecilia bifurca | reverse complement strand
CATTTCTGTTTTGACTGGGTGGTAAACTTTATGTGTTGCTGTGTTTTGTTGTTTTTTGGGTTTTTTTTTTTTCTTTTTTTTTTTTCAGCCTTTTTTTTTTTTTTTTTTTTTTTTTTTTTTTTTTTTACAGTGAGAAACCTCTGAATAAATAAACTCGGAGCAGTCTGGGCACAGGGAGCTCCCTTCTGAGCTGCCTCACTCCTAAAATAACAACAACAAACACATTCTAATGTGAATATGAATCAAGACAGTGGCTCTGCTCTCTCTGTGCCTGAACAAAGAGAAACTAATCCCGCTCCATAATGAGTTATAAAAAGGGTTATGGATCTAAAGAGTCAGCTGATATTCTTGTCAAGATGATCTCATATTCTACAAAATAAATAAATAAATATATTGCAAATAATGCACACCGGTGTGCATTCATTTCTGATCTGTTGTCTAAGTTGTGCACATTAAGCACATTTGTGGTTGCTCCTGAAATCAATTGTTAAAGCATTGAACTGCTTCACAGCTGCATGTTTCCGGCAATCATTGTGCACGAAACGACAGCTGCATCAAAATTAAACAAAAACAGGAGCTATAATTGTACAGTGCTCAGATATAAGCAATTAAACCCAGGCACAGAAAGAATGAGGCATGTTTCCACAGCTGCACAGTGAAAACATGTCAATATTCTTGTTGTCTATGTACGTATTGATGCCAGTTCCAGAAAAGTAATACAGGTTACTGTCATTTACGCCGGTGTTGATGTTAGTGAATCTTTGTCCGGCTTTTAGAAGGAGATAGATTGTAGACAAAGACTGACTTTGAGGTGGGGGAACGTAAGCATAGAAGACAAAGAGAGGGTTTTCTGCATTTGTCTTGTTTGATTATTTTTCATATTTTATGCATTTTAGAAGAACACTGGCATCTGTTGGCCCCCTCACATCTAAAGCTGACTATTCAGCTGCTGATCTTATAGCCTTCACCATTGGCGAATATTGCCCTGAGAATCCTCTGTATTCATTTCTACTGGAGAAGTCCCTCTGAGAAACTGGACCTCTTTATCCAGAAGTCCTGAACAAGTTGAACATGCAAATTTGATGTGCAAAACTAGATTAATGTTGGAATTGTGCTACTTTAGATTAAAACTAAGAAGAAAAAACCCCCAGAAATCTTAATATAATATGAAATAAAACAAAAGTCCAAAGATTCTGGAAGAATATTTTAGAAGTAGCACAAAAGTAGAAACATGGTTCACAACCAATACAGATCTCAGTAGAACAATTGTTTTCAATATAGCTGTCTGAGGACAGTCGACACTCTGCACTTTGCTCGAGAAATTAAAACATTAAAGCTAGGAATTACCGGTACTTGGGTAATACAAGTTCAGAAAGCATTATTATTGGGTGTTTAAACACACATCCAACTCATTTTCTTTCACCCTACAAGACCAGGAAAATTCAACAATCTTTTTTATAGATAAGCTGAGCTTAAAGTGCCGTCTCAGCATTGATGCAGCTCTAAACAAGGGGAGTGAAAATAATGGTTATCTGGAAGTGGTATATTTTCTTCTCTTTTGCTTATAGTACACCCTGAACATGTCATCTCTATGCTAAATCATGCTAACAATAAACCTTTGTTGGATTTCTTTGACAAACAAAAGAAGTCAAATCTGAAACATGTGACATGCATTAGTATTGGCCCCACCCAGAGCATGGTGCTGCCAACACTATGTTTTACTGAGAGGATGCAGAGTAAACAGGGACATATTTACCATGTCCTTCTCTGAACAGAACACCAGCACAAAGCAAAGCCATTATTGCTCAGCTCTGGTAGCTCTGGTAGCTCTGCTTCCTGAGCTATGGGCTGCAGCTCCTGCAGAATTACCAGAAGCCTCTTGACTGCGTCTCTTATTCTCCGCTTGTTGGTTTGTGTGTCTTACGTTTTCCACTTTCAGAAGATGACTTGAACAGTTCTGTGTGGGATGTTCAAGAGGTTGTGTTCTTTGGTCTCCATTATGATTTTTCTATACTCATGTTCTCCAACAAACGTTTCAGGCCTTCACAAAACAATTTACATTTGTTTAGAGATTAAAAACACTTACTAGTGGATGAGATGGGAGTCTACTTTAGTAAGGTCAAGTTACGTTTTTGCATAGCACATTTACTGCCTTTTCAAGTTTTCTGTATCTCCATCACAAAACCCAGAAAATCAGATGAGAAGCTAAGATTGGTTATTGCTGCTAACACTAAGAGCAAGACAAATGTTTCATCCGTTTTTTTTTCCTGCAGCCACATTTGTAATTAAATTACATTTGAGGAGATGCTCTGAAGTAAAAACATAACATTCTGCATTGTGGTGTCAAAACTTCCAGTCCCTTTTATTCCTAGTTCTGGGCCCTTCTCACCACGTACTTGATGTGAAATGTGACATATTTAATCTCTGTCCCCTCCTCTGAGCTGAATTTGGTGACCTCATGGGGATGTAAATAATTTATGTACATGGATAAAGAGCAGAGGACAGATGAAGGGATCTCTGATATGCAGTAGAGAGCCTTCCATCACCTCCCTCTGAAATCCATCAAACGCACGTTGCCGTTGCTCTGTCCGTCCCCAGTCCAAGGGTACATTTCGGGCTCGAGAAATCACAGCTGCTTCTTCATCTCGGCTGCGTGAACAAGCGTCTGAGAAGAACACAGACTGGAGAGCAGCAGAAAGAGAGATTTCATCTTCTTGAATGTAGGTCAGGCAGCCCCAGTCAGTCTCAAAGCCTGAGAGAAGAAGCTGGCTGTGTGCGCACACACATCGCATGAATAAAGCATGTTTCTTTCTTATAATAAGTGCCTATATGTGAGCACTTCCTTATCTTTGCCATATGTCTTTCAGTATATAAGATTGCATTTCTTGTGTGTGTGTGTGTGTGTGTGTGTGTGTGTGTGTGTGTGCTAATCATGCCACGCTGCGTTGTTGTACATTTCCATACACTGGGTTTCATTGTGATGTGTCTTCAGTCTTGCTTTGATAGATAAAGAAGCTCAGTAAAGGCCAGACATGATCTGTTTTCTCAGAGGAAAAGACTATGAGAAAATCACACTTTAAACACATACAACTGGGATTCTGGGTCTGAGGAGAGTTCCTGCGGTCCTTCCTAACAAATGTGAAGAATATCCGTGTCTTTGTGTGCATGTGTGTGTTCCTATTACAGCTGAAGGCCAATTCTTCCTGTCTGTCGCTGTCCTTGGTGCTTAAACCTGCAGACTAGAAAGAAGCTGAACAGCCTCGTACGCTGTAAGCACCACCAGTGTTTACAGGGGCACACATTGCGTTGATGCTTTTGAACGCTGTCTTGTTTAATCTAATTTTTCCTTTTATTTCTGTCTTTCTATCACTCTTTCTTGCTTTCCTCCTCTCCTCTCACCTCCCTTATTTTTTTTTTCCTGGTTCACACACACAAAAGAGGAATGTAGGCTGTGTCCTGATGAAGCGTCAGAGAGCTGTGATTTGTCATCAGCCTCCACATGAAGACCTTCATCAGAGGACAGACCCATCACTTACACTCTGATTATAAAGACAGAGAGGCCAGCGATGTGTGCGCTCGTGTGTGTTGTATTTTATGAGCTGGAAGCGGTGCTGCACATCGGCTGGGTTCATATTATCTGTGAACTTTGAACTGACGGAGGCTGTTTTTTTAGTTTTTTTTTTACTAATGAATGTGGACTGAGTGTGACTCACCTTGGTGGGGCTCAGTAACTGAGACTTTTTGAATATGCTTTGGCTGCTGTAAGCAGAAGAGAGTTGCCAGTACTTCGGTTGGAAAACTGCAGGATCTGGTGTTTGTGTGCCGTGCGTTTAGGCTGTAGAATATGCTTTTGGTTAGTTATAAATGTAATATTTTCTGCATACCAGATCTGCTCCCATCATAACTGTTGATCCTCATTAGAAGTCACATTTCTTCTTGGTTCGTTGACTCAGCCCAAACAGTTGGGTAAGGATTTTCATCTTTCAAGATTTCTGAAAATAACACCCTTTGGGATGGGTGCTTTAAATTTAGATTTTCCATCCACATTTTTTCTTGATTTCTGATCAATTTGGAAATGTGTCCTCTGATTGCAAGATTTATCCATTTTTTACAGACACCAGCTGAAGCCACAGGTTAATCTTCATCTGAATAACTGCAAAGCAACAAACAACTGAACAAGTATTTATGTTTGAACATGTCCAAGCTGCGAACGGACATGTCTGCAGGTTTGCGATTATTGTAACGGATTTAAAGAAGAAGAAATTTAGCTATATAGCTTAGCAGTTATTTAGAAAATGCATCTTATTATATATAGAGACAAATAATTTCCTTGCAGCTACTGTAGCTGAGCTGTACATATTTGATAATTGACATTGAAGTTATTGTTTTAATGCTTTAAGAATTGTTTCCACTAAATATCTACAAACCATACTGATATAGTGCGTTTGTGGAAATACTATTGATTAGTGCTTGGAGGTTAGCACAACAAACATTTTAGTTAGCACCAATGAACTTGCTACCAACAACTGTCCCATTCCTATCAATTAGTTTTTAGGATTATGCTTACACCTGTAAGTGAAGAGAATAAACAAAACTTTAATGATAAATGGGTTTTTGACTGAGATGGCATAATAAAACTTTAAAATTTGACCATATATTATTATGATAAAGTATAAGAGAGCAAAAGAAACAAGATAGAAGCAAATCAATGTAGGAAGTTGGCAGAGAAGAACTTAATGAATAATATGCTAATCATCACATGACATTCCCAACTTTTGAAATATTTTTATAAGACTTATGAAATATTAATGCACCTGAACTATGAGAGTGTAAACTAAGTTGTGAATTTTAAATAGTAAACGATAAACAAGAATAAATCCATTTTTAATCTTTGTGAACTGAACTTTGAACTAGTTCTTTTAAAGTTTGACAGAAATGGGATTTATTTTTGCCAGAAGTTATCTAAGCTCCAATAGATTTTGTCAAATACGGTTTAGGAACTTGGTGTGTTTTACCACTAGAGACACTCTTTTTATCTGAAGTTATACATATTTTATATTCACAAGGTAGCACATACCAGTAACCAAATCCACTTTGCGTTTGTTTTATTGCATTCTTTTTTTTTTTTTTTTTTTTTTTTTCATAAAAATGCTTTTGGGGCACTCCAGAGGCTGTAATCAAATACAAACCAGCCTTTGATGCATTTTTCATGAAACAAAAGACAGCAGGGCTGCAGTAGTAAATGAAAATATAGCACGAGTGTCCCATTGTTTCCCATTAGGGCTTCCTGTTAATAGCCATTTTGAAAGTTGTTTGCGCTGTCCCCTTACAAGCCCGCTCTCTCTGTTTCCACGCTTATTATGTACACTACAAAGGGAGAGGAAAGCAGAGGTGTGTGGCATGATGAAGAGTAGAGGAGGAACCCTTGCCGGTTGAGAGTAACGTCCGTGTGTGTACGTAAGCACAGCCTTTTACATAACGCCTGACTTGAGCTCAGCCGGAGCTTGCGTTTGTCCTGAGGGACCGGCTTTTGTTTTGATTTAAGCTGCTTTGAGATAGGTGGGGAATGACTGTGTGAATGTGTGTGTGTGTGTGTGTGTGTGTGTGTGTGTGTGTGTGTGTGTGTGTGTGTGTGTGTGTGTGTGTGTGTGTGTTACCGTCCGTCTGGCGGTCTTCCCTGTGGGGGCCCTCCTTCTTCTTTGTGATTCTCCCTGTTCACCATCAACACCTCATCTGTTCCCTGCTGTACATCTTCTCAATTAGCAGCAGTAGAAAAGAAAAAAAAAATAGCAGAAAGAAAGAAAGGGAGACAGTGCTCCAGCAAGCTCAGTACTAACACCTTCATCTCTTCCATCTTTATCTCTTTTGGAGCTTTAGGTTATTTTATCTTTACAGCAATCGACCCCCACCTCTTTTTTTTTTCCCTGCTTCCTATTTGCTCCTTCAGCTCAGCCAAGGATGGAGAGCTGAGGAGAGAAATCATGGAGGCAGGCACGGATCATTAGCTATATTTGTCCCCACTTCCTGCTGCAGATGATAGATCTAGCTAATTACCCCATGTTGCCAAGCCTATCGCACACGACACGCGACCGTCGTTATGGCGGAAATCAGTGTTCGCTCTGCCGCGTGCCGCATAGCTGACGCTATATGACTATTCATGAGCCTGGAGTCAAAGGAGTAGAGGAAATTTCAAATTCTGTCATGGCTGTGCCTGAATGTGATTGTTCTGGAAATGATTTTAATGATGCATGCTCTCCCTCTTCCTCCTCCCACCCCCTCTCCCTCCACGTGTAGAAAATGAATTTGGAGGAGACGTGGTGAGCCGTTCATCTATAGCTGAACGTCAGAGCATCACGGTGGCAGAAGGAGTCGGGACCAAAGAGCTGTCTGAAGTCCAAAACATTTCAGGTAGATCTTTCTGTCTGCACGCGTGATCCGCTTCGGCTTCCAAGGTTCACACACAATCACGTTTCTCAGGTTGATTCAAGGATCGAACTCTACTGTTTATGTTGTTCTCAAAGAAATTCAGATGGATCTAAAACATATCACTACAACAGCCTTGCTTTCAATAGTAATTGTAAAAGTAATTTTGGGAGTTATGGGGAAGAAAGCTTAGAAAAAAGTAAAATAAGACACTTGGTTCTTGGTACTTTGTGTGCTGTTTGTTTACCAAACCCCAACTTTTTCATCCTGATTTTACTTTTACTTTTTTTAGTTTGTTTCTTGTGACGAGGATGAATAGATTTTCAGCTCTGTAAATGGCTCACAGCAGGTGCCATTATTGAGAGCACCGGGTCTGCTGATAAAATGTATTTCAATTTTTTTCTCTTATTATTTTTTAGGATTTTTCTGTGATTTCTTTTTTGATAAAGCTTCCAAATCAGTTCCGTTTTGTCTGCCTGTTGGATTATAACTATTTGATACGACACAAAAATGCGAGATTGACTTTAAATAAATAATAATAATAAAAAAACATGTAAAGTAATTTAAAATTGTGGTAGTACTGGCTTAAAATTTGCATTTAAAGTAAGAGTTCTGCAGATGCTCAATACGTTTTTGTAGTGGAATTCTGTCAAAATAAATTAGAAGTGTTCATAAAGGGAATTAAAATTGAAAATGGCCAAATGCCAAACATATAATAATAATGCAATACATTTTATATGAAGCACCTTTCAGAACAGCCAAGGACACTGTACAAACAAGTTGGTGAACAATAAACCAACAAACGTATTGTGACACTTTCGGATACGAAGACCCTCTAAAATCAACATCCACTAAAATAGATCTGCACCAACCAGAATTATTTAGACAGATATTTTCTTCTGTCACACTTCATATATATAAAATGACTAAACCAAGTAACGAAACACAGAAATAAGAAAAGAGTAGAAACAAAAAGAGTGGAGGCAGGGAGGATGGAAGGAATGTCATTAGTAAGAAAGGAAACCTCTTAGTAAGGTTTATGTCTTCCTTGGAGGAAGACAGGAAGAAGAGAGGACAACACAGCAACAGAAAGCTATGAAGGACAGATGGAAAGGAGGGATAAAAGGTAGGAACAAAAGAAGGATGGGAAGGAAACATAATAGGAATTAAAGAAGAAGAGAAACATAATAGGTAGGAAGGAAGGAATGGCGCAAAGTAGTTAGGAAAGAAGAACACGAGGGCATAAGGGAGGAAAAACACAACATCTTCTGGACTATTTGGGAACTGACTCTAAAAACAATCTGTGCTCTTAACAGATGCTCTCTTTCCAGTCCAGCTGAGTTTGTATCATTTTCTTTCCACTTCACAACTGGGCTACTTTGTGTTGGTGTATCACATAAAGTTCCTACAAAGCACAGTACACTGACGTTTGTGGTTGTTGCAGGACAAATGTGGAAAAACTGTTGTAAACACTTGTGGAAGGACCTCTATGCATTCTGTGCAGAAAAGCCTTCACTACAGCTGCATTTTGGCATCACCAGGCCAGCTGATAAATAGTTTTATTGTGCTCAAATCACAGCTTTTCTCGCTCTAACCGCTTTTGAGTGCTGCACAGCTGCCCTTCCCCAGCCAACCACAGCCATTTTCCACAGTATTTGGGAATCAGTGCCAAATTTTGGCCCGTCTGCCTCCGTCACTTTCACCCTCTTTCTCGCTCAGCAGCCACTCAGATGCTATCGCCACAACCCTTCACACTAATTCACATGCACTTAGCATCGCTCAGGCACACGTGTTTGCTGTCACTACACGATGCATGGTGTAAATATGTGTTTGAAGTGAAATTCGATAATGCCTATGCAGCTTTGCACTGCAGCTCTGTGCAGAACAACAGCCAGCCTGTGAATGTGAGCATGTGCGTGACTTGAGGTGGCGCTGGGAGCCTCATGACTGAAGTCCGTTCTCCCAAAAACTGACAATGACACAACTTGCTAAGACTGATGTCTGAGAGTCTCAATTACCCAATAGGAAATACTTCTACCATCCAACATATTGCAATAATGAAAAAGTTGTATTTATTGTAAAATCCATTCTTTTCAATCAAAATAAAAAAAACTTTTTATTGAAGACATTCTGCATAAACGATGAAGAACTACTAATAACTAGCAAAGCCATTTTAATTTACATTTTACTTTCTATTGACGCAGTCTTTGATCAGTGCAAACACAGATGCTATTTAAACAGCTGCTGTTTGCAGTATCTCTGTGGGATCAAAAGTTTATTTTACTTTTTAAAGTTAGAGCAGAGGCTTTATATGAGTCTCTAGAAAGTGAAAAATCTTTCTGAAACATATACTACATGATATGACTTTATGGAAGAAAAAATATATATCTATGCAAATTTAAAACTTGTAACGCCCTTCTGACCATTGTAAAAACTAAAAAGTCAAGTTGAATATATCGTCCTGGAGGTTTTTTTTTTTTAATCCTGTTTGCTGCAGATTTGAGTAACTGAAGAGGAGGGAATGAAAAAATAAATAATCCCATTGAAAAAATAGAAATTTAAATGTAATTTAAAAAAGTATGTTTTCGAAAACTCTTCACAATAAATTAATACCAGGCTTTTATTTATTTTAAAATGTATTCTTGATCTCCTTTCTAAAATAATGGCACTGGTCATTTTTTGCCTTTACCTATTTATTTATTTATTTTGTTATATTTGTCTAAAACATTTTTTACATTTAATGTCTAAAACATTAAAAGAGGTGGTTATTTTATTTATTTTTACCAAAATGTAGAAAAATGGCCAAAGTTTTTTTCCCTACAAAATAATATTTTTTCATTTATTACTTTATTAGTAAATAAATTATTCTATTGATTGATTTATTTATTTATTTTTACCAAAATGTAGAAAATCAGCCAAAGCTCATTGTGAGAAATGACTCTTGAAGCTGTGGGATCAACATAACTGTGTGTTTATTTGTCTCGGAATATAAAGCCATTGATCCAGGGGTTCTAATTGAGACACAAATGGGGGAAGGAGCCGGCCTCAACTAATCCTCAGTAATCACACTATAACCTTCATTACAGCTGTGACATTTTTTCATGGGGTCGTAAGAGACCTTAAAAGCCAGACAGGTTACGAAGGTCTGCGACATACGGCGAGCCACAGTGGCGTGCGGCACGTCAGAGGCCTGCAGGTTTCCTGGGCTCAGCTCTGACGAGAAAGTGGAGGCGAAGAATTTGCTGCTGTTGTCGTCGCTGTTGTTTTCAACTATTCAGCTGGATATAGTGCTAAAGACCTAGTTACAGAAATCAAAACTGGCATGTGTCTGTGGACATTTTACTCTTTTATTTAAATCCAAAGTAAATTTTGTTCTTGTGTCTAAAAGCTTAGACTATTTATTTATAGTCTAAGCTTATAAATAAGCTTAGACTAAGCTTATAATAAGGGATTGAATGAATTGATTTTAATTCATTCAATCCCTAGAAACTGGTGAACCCAAATGTCGCATCAGTTCTTACTTATGAAAACCAACAGCTAAAATGTTCAAATCTTCCAGCTGACTTAAAGTCTTCTCTTAGATTTTTCTCTTTTTTTCTTGTTATATTCATCTTCTGCCAAGTCAAGTGTCGAGCAACAGGAACATCAATGTACATGAAGCAAAACCAGAGTTAATACCAATACATCTCCACTATGATTTGAGCTACTGATGTCTGGAAAAAACATTCCTAAGCCTTGGCTTCAGCCAGCTGGCAGCTGTTGATCGCTGAATCTGATCAGGAACAGAAAAGTTTGGAGGATGGCATGCCAAGCACATCATAATGTTCCTCTTCAACATGTTCTACTTTATCCTTAATTTATTTTGAAAATGGAGCAGTAATTCACAAAATTAAATTTTCCACACTATGAATTCTCCCTTCGGACTACCCTTCAAGACCATCAGATAAAGTAGATGTTTTCTTAAATCAGTAGTCATTTTCTAACACGTTTCTCTTTTAAAACGCAGCTGTTGCCTTTTATTTACAGCAAAGGTTTGACATACAGCTATAACATTGTCATTCTTTTTTTTTAATGAAGGACGCTGCTTGATCATTTAATTTACTTAATTAGCAAAAATTAAATTAAAGCAAAATTTTGTCTTCCTATAAAGTGTCGCAAGCGATCCTGGTAATTGTTCTGTGACATAAATAAATGCTAAAAAGACACAATCTCTCCTCCCTACTGGAATGTTTATTTCCTAAAGGAAAATGTTCTTGAACTGGAACAAACAATGTGGAAGTCCATCATTCAACAGCATAATAGATTTTTTCACAAGAGGTGTACATTCAACACAGCTACCTCTCCAAGGTCAAAGTACATAGTGGTGAGGAAAATTGCAAGAAACCCAAGAACTCTATCTTAATCATTACATACATCAGTTTGCATGCAAAATGTTAAAGCTCAGATGGAAAAAGGCTGAAAAAATGGCTTGGTGGGAATGGCTTTTTGGAAAAAGGATGTTCTCTCTAATGTATGTAACATCTTTATTTTGGTCTGCAATTGTACATCTAAAGGAAATCACAAGACAGATTAACAAGGAAGAAAAATATGTTTTCCACAGTACCTTGACTGGAAAGAAACCAGCCTGGCATAGTACTTGGGATTCACAGAGTTTGGTTTGTTTTACATCCGCATGTCCTGGATACTTTGCAGTTACTGAATTTACCATGAACTCCTGTGTATACTAGCTTAATCTAGAGCCAGTGTAGGACACAATGACTAAGAAAGAAAAACAAAACAAAACATCATGTTTTCAGTGGTCCAGTCAAAGTCCAAACCTCAACCTAATTAAAATGCTGTCGCAGAAACAAATGCCAAATAAAATATCACTGACATAAAGCAATTTTACTACAAAAACTAGATCCAAAAATGTCTAGACTATATTTTGAGAGATAAATTAAGTCTTCATTTTAATACAGGCAACAGTTTAAACTATTGAATAATGGGATTTACTTATTTTAACCCACAATAATATTGAAAGTCATCATGAAATATTTTTTTTCCTCCATAACTGCACATTATATGTAGAAATGGCTAAAATGTGTGTTTCACTTCCTCATCCACGGATTCTTTGCCATGACCAAAATTCCCATATGTTGCTTCCTTCTTTTCTACACTGAGAAGATTTATAAGCTATCTTTGTGTTTCATCTTTTTATTTTTCTCCCGTTGAAACATTTATAGGCATTCATAAAGAAACACACCATTAGCACTGAGAGGCTCTACAGTAAAGCAAGCATGCTGTTAATAAATCATGTTGAATAAAACGAGACACCCAAACACGGCCCCCGTCATCTTCCAATCCTGGCAAGCATGAATATTTAGAGGCATCTGGAAATAACAGAAGAATGTTCATTGGTATTCAAGTTCCTTCGCAATTTATGATCTGTTGTTGAGGTGATAAAGCTATATAGGAAAGAGATATGTAGGTCTGATAGCTGTAAAAGATGTCAGGAAAATGCTTACTCTGGTGTAAAAACAGCTTGAGCGTTCTGGGTCATAAACCAGTTTTTAGAGGAAAAATCAACACAACTGCAAATTGAATATACAAAACAGTCTTGAGATTTATTGGACCCTGGAACAAAAGATGGCAAATAAATTCACAATAAATATTTTTGGCATTATTTCAGCCAAAAAACAAGAAAAATGGTAAAATATAAATATTCATTAGACATATCCTAGAGCCTTTTTGGAATAGGGTTAACAGTGAAGATTTTGAAGGCAATTCCCAAACTTATCTATTAGTCAGCTCATCAGTTCTGGCAAAATATGAGCCTCTGTGGAATTTATGTTGATTTTGAGTAATTTCTGAGAAAAATAATTCACCCCTGGCAATTCAATCATTGTAATCACAGACCGCATAAGAAACATTGTCACTGTAATTATATGATGCCTTTGCATCATATAATTACAGCATAATAAAGCCCTTAGATCCAGATACAAAAAAATGAAGTAATTTGTATGTGGAATGAAAAATGTGAAATATAATATAAATTGACAAAATTATTAGTAAAAATACATTTTCATTAAAATCATTTTAGAGTCTTCTTCAAGTTGATCATAAAAAGCTGTGGCGAAGTGAAAGCAAATTTAATAGTTTAATATCACGAATGGAAAAAATCACCTCCCTTTAAATATACAGACAGATTACAAGTTAAGTACAGACATTAAAAATAAGTTTATTTGAACAGTAAAAAAAATCAAAGTAATCTCAGCAAATTGCATCAAATGACACACTCAAGTATTCACTCGTTGAATATAGTGACAGACGATAACATACATTGTGATACATTTACTTTGTCATCCCTCATACAGTAAGTCTGCCTCTGGGCGGCTGAGGCTACTATTCAGTAGCTTGCCATTATCAGTGTGTGAATGTGTGTGTGAATCGGGAACAACTGAATCTAGTGTGAAGTACGTTGGAGCACCATACAAGTACAAAACATTTACAGGCCATAATGAGCATGCATGTAGCGACAGTGGATAGGAAAGACTCCTATTTAACAGGAGAAAACCCCAGCAGAACCTGACTGTGTGAACGGTCATCAGTCTGGGAATTTGAGAAGACAAAGCACACATAAAAGAAACAATATAGAAGTACTTTTCTTTAACATACTGTTTATGTTAAAAGATTAAAGTCAGTAGTAGCTCTTTCAGTGGCATTTTCTCGGACGAAACATAGCCAGGTAAATATGCTATATGCTGGTTTCCATACTTATTGAATAAAAAAATAGCACTACTGATGTCCTACTTCAGGAAGGTATCGCAGCTAAACAGAACTGTAGACACGATTTAGAAGAAAAAAAGCAGAGAGAACATACAGCTGAAGGCTGAAATAACACTTGTAAATAAAATTGGAGAGTAGTAGGAGAATGTAGCAGAGTGAGAAAAAGTAGATATTGTGTCCTCCAGCAGCCTAAGCCTGTAACTGCATAACTACGTAGAGTGACTTAGGTTATCTTGAGCCAATAAGGTTATCTCAGACAATAAACCTGGTTTTGAAGAGCAGGCAATGAATGTATCCTCAGAAGAAAGAAGATTCCTACCTCCACCTGCCTTAATGCAAAGATTACTAAAAGCTGTTTCAATTTTGATCACTTCAGCATAACAGATATTTAAAGCTAAAAAGGCAACAAGAAAAAAAAAGTGTGTGTTGAAAATGGATGTGTACTCCAAAAAGAATATTACTTTAAAATTTGTCAGAATACTTATTACATAATAGTCAGAACCAAGAGATCTCTAGAGCGCTTGCTTCCTCAAGAAAGCTGTGAGAGAAGACAAATCTCAGCTGGGCCAGTCATTTCCAAAACGTTTCCACTGGGACACTGGAGGTCAATATACTTAAATGGAGAAGTATATTTAAAAGAAGGCTGGCTTGTCGATCAGAAGGATTGAATCTTACTAATGACACCACAGAGACTTTGGGGAATCATTTATTGACCTCTTGGAGAGAAGCTGATACTTTTTGAGTGAAAGAGAGACATTTTGGCACCCTGTGGTATTGATGGTTTCAAGAAAACATTTTTAGATTTAAAAGACTTTAAAACCTTTAAATTATTTTTTAGAATAAAATTGAGCAAATTCTGTTTAAATGATATGTGAATTGCCAAGAATGACCTCAACGAATAAGGTTACATATAAGCTAAGGACATCTTCTTGATCATGTTGTAAAATCTTTGTTCAACTTTGACATTTCCCCAATAAATATGTTTATTGTGACTTTATGTGACAGAACATCAGAGTTGTGCACATGTTAAATTGATTTCTTAATAAAAATAGGACAAGTGCGGTATGCAGTTAGTGGATAACTGCAAATACAATGTGGTGCAAATAATTGCCTTCAGAAGTGTTCTAGTCAGTAGAGTCTATCAGAGTTTAATTTAAAGTCAGTTTGAATCCAGCTCTGAAGGACTCAGAGGTTTATGAGATAACTTAACCGTGAAAACTAAGTATTCAGTAACTTGACAGAATATGGAAAAGTTTGCTGCAGTAAGCATAGGTACTTTTAAATATTGGGAAGACGTATTTGGTATTTACACTTTGAATAGGGTTAAATTATAATTGCTTGTTTTATGTATGTAAATCTCAAGATAAACAACGCATTGTACATACCATCTATTATTATTAAAATTCTGTTTCGAAATGGTTGCTGGCACATTTATTTAGCCTGATTTACTTGTTTGAGTTAAGTACCTTGCATCTTTTTACTTGCTAACGTAAATACCTTAAATTAGTAAGATCTGCAGCTACAGGCTACATCAAATCCTATCTAATGCATGCTGGGTTCATGTCAATTCATCAGATGGGCTCACAAAAAAGGCTTTTCGGGTTACATCTATCCTGTAAGAAAATAAAATAAGAAAAATCGACTGTGCAGTCTCTAAATCACTTTAATCATTCACACTAATGCTGCCCATCAGTCATCTACATGAAACCTTCTGGCACATCAGGTGCGAACTGAAATGCCTGACAGGGTGGAAATAGCACTCTGAACCTGAGAGAACATGTATCCAAATTAAAGATAATTTCACCGGTCTGTCTGTTGTGTTGAACAGCTTGTTTGTGCCTTTTTTGCAGATGGAGGTGGATGCAGACGATAAGCGCCATCGCACACGCTCCAAAGGTATCTGCACAGATACACACAGAAACACACACCTCTATTCAGGGTGACCTTCACTCTCCCAACACAAACACGTATATGCACACAGACACGCAGATCCTGAGCAGTTACACTCCAGTTGCTTGCTCTCGCTGGTTCACTCCTCCTCTATCTTCACTTTATATGTATCTAGCAGCAACAGAAGTCCACCTTCTCAACGCCTTCTTCAAAAATAAAACATTGGCAGGAATCGCAGTGGTACGCACCACAAATCGGAATAAACGGAGGGTTTCATTGAGTAGATACCTCTCATTTTCAGTTCACAAAACAATGGCTCCCTTTTATGTTGTTGGCAAAGCTGAGGACATGTGTTTTCTAAGTGAATAAAATTAAATGAAACATTAAAAGGCTGCTCAGTCCACTCCAACAAGCTGAGATGATGCTCCTTTTGCTTCATCTTTTAATACCTGTGTTGAAGTACCTAACATTGTTTTCCCAAAAGGGGAAAACAAAAAAAAGATGCATTTAAATTACAAAAATGTTATGAAAATCTCAAAAGTTATGCACTCCTCCAGCAAGATGTTCCCTCATAAAGTATACTGTGATATTACAGATCATTTTGGACTATGTAAGCTACAGTGTTTCCTTTCTTGTGTTAAACTGTATAACTTCCCATAGAAACACGACTAAATGTTCCTTAATTTTCAAGGCCACACTTTAGATATGACATTGTGACTCAAGGTTTCTGTGCAATATTTCATCAAAGGTAATGTCCAAATATTCGATTTCTACTGGCGTCTGAAGCAGCACATTTGTTTCATCTAAAGTGCCATTGAAAATTTGAGTTGAGTTGCAATGGTTGTTTATCGACAACAAAATGCCTCCTTGATATAATGAGGTATAAAGTTGAATTGCCACACATGACTGTAAATTGACTTACACTCAGGCTATTTCCCTTGGCAATTTACTCACTGAAATATGACTTGTGCTCTTACCACAAAGATGCCCATTGGACATCATGAAAAAGTTGCATTTAATATAATTAATTTTAACCTTAATTTCCAACGAGTACGGGGATACGTGAACTTATGGACTTAAAAGAGAATAAATATCCTTTACTTTCCCACTGTACAGACAGTTAGTTCAATGGGAGGAGATGTTAGTCTTGTAAAACACAGTTGACAGCTTGGATCTTTTTCTCATCTTGGTTCAATGTAGACATTGTTTAGAAGTGTCAATCTTGATTTAGGTCATCGTGACTGACCTTCACTGAATTTTTACTTTTATAAATAATGTAACTCCTTTTTGGTTTGGAGGTGTAGAAAGAATGTATCTAAGCAAAATATTGACTGTGGTTGTACATTTAAGACCAAATTGCACCTGCTTTTTGGTCTAAAAGTCAACATTTATTTGACATTCAAATCTGTTTTGGATTATAATTATAGATGTGAATAAGCCAACATTCGACAGGTAAAAACAAGCAAGAATATAAAGGGACTGATCTCATAATTACAAACCTATCACGTTTAAATGCAGAGTTTTGTCCATTTTTATTTTACAAATACAAGCAAATCTGTGTCCCCATAATCATCCAGATATAATCTTACAGTGTTGTGTCATTTCTACTTTTAGAAATAAAATTCATGTGTTTGCCATGATAAAAGTGTCTGACAATCCTTGAAATCCACAACTCATATATGCATAAAAAAATCTGTTCTCTATGGATGAGATATAAATGAAATTATAAAGACGAAATGATTTAATGTTTGAGAAAAATTAAAAGGTCTAAGTCAAAGCTATGTAAAGATTTAAATGAGGTCTGTGTGCAGCCTCAACATTGATTGCTCAGTGGATTGCTATTGATGAAATGACTTGTTCTAAAACATCAAATGCCTGTGATGTGTGTCAATTACAAATTACACAATATTTCTTCTGAAACTGTATGAGGTGATTTGTATATTGCTCCTTAGATGAGGTTCCCAAGATGAAAAATCTGGTCTTTTATCAAATGCTTTGGCTTAAATTTTTCACTAAATTTGTACATTTTGCCAAAATTCTAACTGTAAATGTAATTTTACTTTTATGCTTATGGGTGGTCAAAACCTCTTGCCTTGAAAAGTTATATAAATAAATAGATTAGATGGTGGTTGTCACCTGTTGGATGGGAAAAAAATAAAAATATTAGAAACATATATTTAAAATCAATAAATGAAGAAAAAAAACTTGTATAATTTAGCATGTAGCACATGCTAATATATGCAAAGTTATTCAATCTAAGCCATTTAAAAAGATTAAACACAATACATTTATATTTGTGAACAGAAATAATGAAAATATACTTTTTAACATCAAAATAAAACAATTTTTATTAGATACTGACTGACTAATTCCCACATGTTTCCAGCTTTAAGTGTTTCAAGTGTTTCACGGTTAATTTATTTTATGGCAAGCCTACGCAGACGAGAAGTCACAGAGATCAACATTTCAGCAGGTTCCCTTTATGTGTGTTATGGCTTGTGTGTTCAGCTGGATCCGGTGCCGTTTCATAATGATTCTCTCCGTCTCTCTGCTTCTCCCTCAGTGCCTGTGGATCCAGCATTAACAGAACTTTTCAGGTCAGTGAGAATGGAAAGGCGCATGGCGCTGATGTACGCACACACACACACACACATGCGCGCACACACACACAATTTGCCTATTGTTGTCTCAGCGCAGAGGTAGAGTACCAGTCACCTTATTACCAAACCGATATGTTTCCTCTTTTTCTCCTCTGTTTGTCTTCACATGTGTGGCATAAATCTGATCTACCTTTTTTTTTCTTTTGTTCCTCTTTATTTTTCTCTTCAAGCCATCTTTGTGGAGTGAAAGTCTCTTTCCCTGTCTTAGGCATCTTCATTGTCAGAACGCATGATTGGAAGAAAACTGACAAAACAAGCCACAATTTGTTGCAAGTTTTGCCAAGAATTTGATGATTAATCAGAAAGTAATTGTTACACCCCTTGGTTGCAACTACTTTTACGCATTTATGATAGCTGGCAATGTGTGCTCCTCCTCACTATGGATGATTTTTTTTATGCCATTTGTAGATGGACTTACTGGTGGGTTAAGTATCACTGCCTTAGTCTGAGGGTTGAATATTCTCCATCAATATTTTCTGGTATCAAGCAGAATTTGTGGCTAAGAATTAATTCAAGTCATCCAGCTGTAGACCACCACACTACCACCACCATGTTGGACTCTTCTTCTTTGACTCTCCTCCTTCCTATTTATTCTCAGAAGTCCACAGAACATTTTTACAAAAGTCTTGGAGATCACAATTTTTTACTGTTTTGTGGCAAATTTGAGAAAAGCCATTTGTCCAAGCAAGTAGCTTTGGTCTGGGAACTTTTCCATGGAAACCATTTTTCCTCACTTTCTTTTATTGTTGAATTATGGAATCTAAGTTTTCTTTCAGCAAGTAAGTCCAGATTAGATATTAAGTTGGTATTTTTTTGTAACCTCCTACTATTCAATGCACTCTTGAAAGAATTTTGGTAAGCTGTAGCCTAGTGGGAAGAAGGTTCACCACTCTGGCATGTTTTCTCTATTTGTTGACAACAGCTCACACTGTGGTCCTATCGCATTGCAAAGCCTTAGAAATACTATCTCGGTTATCCTTTCTAACAAGATGCTAAAGAATATGAAAGAATTCTTGAATTTTTTTCGATTTCACATTGTGCTGCTACTGAAAATCTTAGCTGACAGTTACAAGCTACATAGTAACTTATCTTTGTTCTGGTTAATAAAACTGAACACGAAAATGTAGGTGATTGTAGTTAAATAATGATTTAGGAAGTACATCAATTACTTTTCTCTATAGAGGCTGGCTTGGACAACAAGCAACATCATTTACTAACTAAATCTTGTATTTAAGTTGGTTATGTTTGTGTAATATTATTTTTTATGACCTGGAACATAACATAGAGCTATTGTCACACTAAAACTGGGATTTTATGTAAAGTGCAATGACTGCTCTTCCTGATGTATTTGCAACATTATAAGATTCTGGCCTTCTGTCAAGTCACTTAAGACTATTGTTGGTCTCCTGTGTGTTGTTTTGCTGCAGTTTGGGATGCATGGAAAATGTCAGTGAGCAGACAAGCAGCAGCCGACTCCAGTCAGGTTAAGTAGAGTTAGTAGCAGACAGTGAACAGTCCCTGCAGCGTCTACTACCTGCATCGTCTCTCTAGCCTTTTTACAGAAGGCTTGAGAGTATTTGTTACTGTTTAAAGCTCCAACGCTTCTAAATATTTATAGGCCTGGCAGGATGTGGAGGAGATCCTTTGTCTGCGTCTTTGTTTAGTCTGATAAAGGGTGTGTGTCTCCTTTCTTTTTATTCTACAGAAGTGTTTCTGGATTCCAGTTTGACAAAGCTAAGATCTTAGTTAACTTTTTTTTTTTCAAGAACATAATTGCTGCGATTTTGGCAGCATCATCTGATTCATTCTGTCTGTCTGAGCTCTTAGAATATCTCATATGGGATTTTTTTAATGGCACCCAGGGAATGTTTGATGCTAATGGAAATTACGTTTCTATTTTTGTTTCGGAATTGTTTGTATTTACTACAAACATTTACTTTTACAGAAGCAATCTAGCAATGTCTTAAATTATTTCTTTTGTACTGTTTAAACCCTGAGAAAGTATAAATGATTCAATAAGCCTTTAGAAACATTAAATTAATCTGTGGGAGACACTATATAACGCCCTTCAGAGTAAAATTTGTCCAGAATATTGTTGTATTTCTTTTAAACATTTTCTGAATTAGTTGCGAGAATGCCAAACAGCGAAGGGACATTGATTCTTTCCAGACAGCCGGCTCTTGTGGCTCCTAAACAACTGTTAATTTATGACCATCTGTAGCCTCCTATTTTGGCTTAACTTGGTGAATAAGAATGTTTTTTAAATCCTTTTGCATGTAATATTTTTTATAAGAAGCCTTATAAGTACTTAATTGTATGTAATCTGTTACGAAACCAGGCGTTCTTACTGTTGTACACTTAATTTTTATTTAGCACAAAAGCAAACACTGCAAACACATACCAAGAATTACCATTATAATTGACCATTATATTATGTGATATTTTTAAACTGTGGCCAGATGCTGTTATGATGCACTGTCACTGTTCTTTTATTTAGACATGGATTAACTTTATATGATTTAATGAGAACATGAAATAGATTCTTGATTCATACTGTCAGTTTTGTGAAAAGATGATTTCCCGCATGTTATTTAAATATACAGCCCCGTCTTAAGCTAGACTCAAATGGAAGACTAAAGCTAGGACTTTAGCTTTTTACTGACTACCCAGTGTTCATTGAAGCTTTCTATTCAGGGTGCTTATCAACAGTTCAGTGTTTGATAGTTTGTTCTGTATGCTAAAAGAGGTTGGAATACATGTCTGTATTCCACATGTAGTTATTTTTACTGGTATTTACAGAGAGCAGTGTGTAACCCAGTTGGGAATTCATGGGTGGATTCTTCAGTGTCCTCTACTCGTCTTTGCAAGTTGTTTCCACCCCAGTAATGTGTAAATTTTATTTTGTCCTTGGCAGTGTTAGGAGGTGGTTGCAGCTTAGATAAGCTTCCCAGCCTACCCATGTATCAATAAATAATATTCCACCTCGAAGATTACTGTGTAGCCTTTAGCTGATATTCATAGATAATACAAGCCAGACTCTTCCAATCCTTCATCCACCCTCCTCTCACAGCCTATCCTCATTTCCTATCATTCTCTCACTTTTCCTCCTGTCTCACCTTCTTCTCCTCACCATGCTGGTGCCTGCAGATAGTAATTAATCAGGGGATCGATGTGAAGCCTATCTCCAGGCTGGGGCGTCTATAATGTCGATAACACTGCTCGATGGCCTCTCTCCCCAAAGAGCTGCTAGTCTTCGGGGCAAACATGCCCGACTTTGCATCATGTTCGGAGCTGTAAGTGTCTTAATGTGCCTAAATATGACATCCTATTTTTCTTTGTTTGCTTGGGAATTAAATAGGAATTATGTTTTTGTAAGGAACTGTTCTAAAAGGAGAATTCATTTCCCATCTTGCATATTTAAATTGCAATTGTAGTGCTGACTCAGTGTGTACAGTGTTTTTTTTTCTTTGGGGGGGGATGTGTCTAGTTTAATCTTGATCTATGTTTTTGGTCCTACTCAAATCCACACATCTTATTTGTTGGATAGTCAAGAAATTAACATTTTTACTGTTTGAGAGCTCCACATACTATAATTTTATGTACAGTCAATTTTTCTAAAACGGCTTTGGTCAGTCATTTCAGACTATCTTTCATTGCCTCGTTTCTCTTTTGCTACCTATAGAACAAAACTAAACAGCAGGAAAAATGTTTGTCCATTTAACTAAACATGAGGAGACGTGTGTTTGAATTAATTGAAATAATTATTTGAAGTTTTCTTAACCCTTCATTGTGAAAGTTTCTAACAGTTTTAGGGTCATGTGTCAGTGTCCAGAAAGTGAGACTAGCCATAGTCATAAGAAGGTCATAGCAGCACCATGTTTGTAGCATGGCTGTGTGGTCATCACGTTGTTACAATTCATAGGAGTGACACAGCATATTTATAGTAGTGAGATAGGAAGATAATCATATCAGGGTCACAACATGGTCATAGTGGGCTCATAACAAAGTCATGCATTGGGTCAACTAATGCAATTTTCACTGATATAAGAGCTGTCACTCTTTGCCATAGAGATGATAAGATCATTAAGGTCTGCCATAAAATAAAATCCAGCATTATTCTCTAATTATTCCCCTATAAAATAAGTAGGTTATTCATCAGTGTACTTTCTACAAATAAATGCCTAGTACTACCATATAAAGGTACTTTTAAACCTCAGTTTTCAGGTATTGCAGAATAATCTTCCAGTAAGCAACATAAATATATTCAGATGAATAAACTTTGGGCTATGATTTCCACAACTCGGCTGCAGATTTTAGAAGGTTTTCTAATAGCATTGCATGTGCTCATACACAATACATCAGCTGAGCCCTGCAGTCCATTTTATAGACTCTGATTAACTTTTTAATTCAGTTTCATACATTATATATAAGTCAGTAATGGACCAGTTACAACTCTCATGGCTTTTGGGTTCTTGTCAGACTTTTTACTCATCAACCCACCATTTTGACTCTTGAAGTACGGTGGAGTTCACCAGCTAATGTGTCTGCTTTTGTCGTTCCAGTTAAAGTAGGGAAAAGGTTGATAATAATGCATCCGTTTGTATTAAAAAATCACAACTCTGTGGATGAATTACTTTTACGCAAGAATAAAAAATAAGGGTAAATTTAACAGAGGCCATCGTTTTTAACCTCATCTTGCTTTTCAGACAATGGGCAGGGTGGAGAGTTTGTGCGACACTCAAAGCACCAACTATAAACATTCTCCACACATCTACCCTCTCATTTGCATATTTACAGTCTGCCATGGTAATCATGTTTATTGGGGTGTGTAAGTACGGCACATGAGTTGAATAGCAAACGATATCTTTGTACTGGAGACTTAATAGTGAAGTCGCTAGGATGAAAAAAAAAGTCTCCCCATTTCCGGAAATAAATGGTTTCTCCTGCGGTAATCCAATTTCAAAAGACAAAACAGCCGTCTTACATAACTAGGACAGAACAGGGTCTTGCTAATTATGGTGCTAATGCTCAGTGAAGAATTCCCTTCGTTTTCTTTTTTTTTTATTTTTTAACAAAGGCCAAGATTTGTGCAGATATTTCTGTGCAGCTCAGGAAGCGGAGCTGTAACATTTAGACTGAAATAGATCAGAACCTCCCATCTGAACCTCCCATTATGCAGGACTGGCGTGTTTCTTAATTTTCCTGCACATTATTCAAAATATTCTTCCAAAAATTACATACTGGGGAATGTTTCAACACTACAGTCTGGTAAAAGGAGATAAATAGTTAATTCCCTTGATATACATGGTTAATAAAACTGTCAGTTTTAAAGATTTTAGTAAGTTTCCTCTTTGGAAGATAGACATTACTTCATCTATCTTGCGTTCTTTGGTTTTATTTAATTTTATTTAATTTTATTTTTTGTGATTAGATAAAGCAGATCACTGCTAAAGATTTCCACCTTCATACTTGACGTAATCCGTAGTCACTGCCTGTTATATTAAAAACATACTTTAATGAAACAAAATTGGGTCTACATGTATGGATGTTTGTGCAACATGCATACTATATTTTGCTACTTTAGGTTTTTGCATCTCTGCTTTTGCTTTTTGCAGAATGTTATATTACCTTTGCTTTGCTCTGTTCATGGTCATTTCTTCACAACCCCAGCCTCGGTCTTGCCTGCGAAACTTAAACCTGTCGCTGCAGCTCTGACGGACACTGTCATATTGATTTGAGAGCAGGAATGAAAAGCTTTTTTCCCCCTATTCTCCATCGCCACCTCTACGCCAACACACGCGCGCAAACTGACGAGCAGATCAGATAATTAAAGAGAGCTAAAACAAACAAGAAGATATCAGTTCATCACTTCGCCTGAGATGCCCTCCCATCTCACTCTCTCTGGATTTGGTTTCTCTCATTCCTCCTCTCTTCTCCTTCCTGCCCCTTTTTTGGTTTCCCTACCCCTTCTAACGCTCTCTTCCTCCCTTCCTTCCTTCCTTTCTTTCTTCCGTCCTTTTCTCCGCTTACCCCCTCCTCCTTCGGCTGTCTCAGGCAGAGCTAATTCCCTCTTCAGATGGTGCAGCTCTCATTTGCATACTTATCAAAGTATTTGGACTATCCGACAGAAGCTGTAGGAAGGTGGGGTCATTAATATGTTAATTAGCTCATCCGTTCTCTTCCCCCCTCTCCTCCGCCCCAATTTTGGAGTCTTTAACGTTGGTGCATCCATATTCTCCACCTCTCTCTGCACTTCGCATTTAGCTTTCAGGTCCTGAAAATGCCAGAAGACTCTGCAGACATTAACATGTTGTAGTAAAGGTGCGTTCATAATGTCTTTATGCAGACTACACACACACACACTATCTTCCATTTTGCAGTAAAATATAATCTGGTTGCACAGTTTCAAATAATCTGTACTGGTCCTACACTGACAAAAGAGAATAGTTGATCCAACTTAAAAAAATGCTTTAATTAGTAATAAGTAATTGCTTTAAGTTTAGCCTGGACAAATTTAAGTCAGACATACTCAAATCATTTAGTTTCTTTTCAATAGAGACTGAATTTGATTTAAAACCAAAGTTTTAAGTTCTTTCACATGAATAACAGAATTTTCTAAAAGTTCATTATGACTGATTTTTAAAAATATAGCTTAACATAAATAATTTTACCTGTGTGCTTTTGCAGGTTGTTTTAGTTTTCCAAAGAGGATTAGGATAGGAATTGAGAACCAGTGCTCAGTAATTCAATTCCTTGAAGTTGTTAAGCTGATTAATGATTCCGCTTATCAGTTCCAGTAACGTGTGACGTATTTGCGTGATGATGTATTTCACTTTCTCCGTATTTTGCTTTAGAAAATACCCAGGATGGCATCACGGCCAAAGCACTTCAAAATATTTTAATATTTCACAGAAATAGATGATGCTTGGACCAGTTGCAACATGTTCAAAACTTTACTCACATTAAAAGGACAAAATACCTCCAACATCCTCAAACATTTGACACAACTTGGAACCAGTTTTTAGTTTTGTGGAGTGTTTGATACATTGCTTGCATTAAACTTAATAAATATTTCTTTGGCAACTTCATCAGGAATGTTTCTACATGACTAGGGTTATAAATGCTTCTGAATATTTCTTGGTTTTGTCAGTAGCTTTCCAGATTGTAGAGTGAAGTAGTATTGATTTTTTATAGGTAACAGCTGCAGTTTATCAACACCTCAAACTCTATTAGGAAACTTGAATGTTTACATTATGTATTAATTTACAATATTTTCTTAAACACAAAAAAATGCAAAATCATATTGGTGCCAAAATTATAACGGCAGTGACATCTTTAAATATGCCGTTCAAAATTACTGATGTTTGAAGTCAGACTTGTTTTACATTATGAAAACTTTGCTTTAGTCATTACTGCCTTCTAAGTAGCCATTAGAATTTCTTGTCTCTGTGTCAGAAAGTTAACATCTGAGAGGTATTGAATACTCATAAGTAACACAACTCCTCTTAAATAAACAAAATACCCACTCCCAATTTTTGACGCAGTCAGCAGTCAATTCTCAAGAGAAATGGCGGTTGGTCTGTGGTTGGTACTGAGGGATTTATGTTCTGTGAATGTCGAGCAAAGTTTATGTCATGATATGAGACGTAGAGTATCAAGGCTGCAGTAAACTTAATTGTTTTACTTAGTCTGACAGTATAAAGTACATTTTAGATGAAACATTTGAATTTTAGATTAACTGAACTCATCAAAGTAAGTTGTCATCACCAGTCGAAATTAATTAAGTGAACCAAGGAGCCAAGCGTCATATCAGGTACCGTGCAAAATCTCTTAAGTAGAGTAATATCTTGATGGACACACCTGAATCCTAGCAAGTATGACAAGCTGTTAAACTATATGTGTGCACACAGTTTGTTTCCATAAGAATAAAAGATTTTGATTTTCTCTATGAATAAATGTAACATACGTTGAAAAAACTGATGCAATTTTCAGAGTTGTGTGTGTATTTTTGTATTCTATGGAGGAAGAAAAGTTTGAAACATTGAGTTTTTTTGTATTTTTTCCATAAATCTAATCTACTTGTATTTCCATAGCATACTTTAACAGACGTATGAAGCATTTCTAGGTGTCTTCTTTTTCTTCTTCAACCTTTATTTAGCCAGGATAGAGCTCCTTGAGATCAAAGATTTCTTTTACAAGTGTCCTGGCAATCATGCAGTTAAAAGATGGTTACAAAAATACAATACAAAAGTATTTTGGAAAAAACCTAAGCCAGATTAAGGAAAAAAAAGTTTATTGAATAGGACCAGAAACAAATTTGAAGATAAAAATATGTGTCACGAAATGTATGTACTCAGTTTCAATACTGCAGTTAGAAATGGAAAAGTCGAATCAAAAAATATTTAGCACTTATCGAATGAAAGTGTGCTTCTAAGGTATTTTTTGGATATCGCCTTTTATCAGCCCTTTTCATGTGTGCAAATTTATCGAAACATTTTTTTTTTACATTTAAACCACCAAAATTGACAAGAATTTGTATTATTTTCTTTTATTGTGACAAGATGGAAAGACCCAAAGGACAAATTTCTTCAAAAAAAAAGTGAAATAAACTGTAGTGGACGCCTAAGAAAAGCATCATAAAAAGATATGAATGATGTCACCAAGTCACAGCCAGTAGTTTGCACGACCACAATGAGTGACGTTAACGTCTTTAGGTAACTTTCAACTTAACGATGGCATTTGTTCTGGGACTGCTATTGAAAAAGATTAAATGTGCTTTATTCAAAAAAAAAGAAAGAATGAATACTTTCGAAACCGTGTTTAGGACACCCTGACCTGGCAACCTTTAAGCAGGAAAGCTGAAAAAGTCACATTTGCAAATTGCTATTCCCATTTGATAGCTGTTTAATGTGAGTCAGCAGTTGCACACAGAGATCCATCTCTGTGGAGACTGACTCATTATTGATAATATATCACTCTTCCTTCCCTACAATATATCAATATAAACAAAGGCTCCTATCCTAACCATATAAACCAATATATTAGACTGAGTTGTATCTGCTCCCTGGTTCTGTTATTATTCTACATGAGCCTGCTGCAGGCAGAGTATCCACTGTGTATTTGTAGTTATAGCAGATACAAGCAGTGCAATGCTGCAGTCTAACCCATCGAGCGTCTTCTAATTTTCCAATTTTCTCCCCTATAATGCTGAAAAATTACTTGTTTTCCCACCATATTTTATGTTGAAAAGGTTTTGTTAGCTCTTTTAAATCAAATCAAATCAGGATTTTATCAGAGTAAGAAAATATTTTTTCTGATAACTGTGTCTTATTTTAAGTCGATCTGGTCCAATACTGTTGCTCACCTAAGCAGTTGGTGAAGAATGCAAACAATGAGCTTCTCAAAGCTAAATAGATCTGAGAGAAAAACAAAGAGATTTTGGAAGGCACTATACGTTTATTAGTTTATCATATAAAAGCTATGCACAGACTTTCATATATGAGATTAAACCGTTGAAAGTAACTTTGCAGCAGACGAGACTCATTGTTAATTATGAGGTTAATAGGTCAGCCATGCAGTTCTTGTTCTAACAAGGTTTGGCTGGCAGTGCGCTGCAGATGAGTCGACACTGATGCAGGTGATTGACTAAGATGCTTATGACAGGCATCAGTGTCTGACGTTAATTAAAAAGGCCACGAGAAGGTAAAGCAAATGCTGGAGTTCATGTCCTGAATACGATTTAAACTTTGTGCCTTAAATTTGATATGCAAAGTAAGCAAAATTCACACAGTTCACACAAAGGTGCTTTCGGTAGTAAGCTTAAGTTTAAATTGTTAAAGATCAGGATAATCATAGAGAGGGGATATAAAGCTGGATGGCTCCAAATCTGGAAACAGTCATGTCAATGCTGCTGGTGTTTTATTTTTTTTTTTTCTTCTCAGTTCTTATCACATTATTTTAAAACTTTTCTGGGTAAACTCTTTTTTTTTAATTGTACCTCAGAATATATGCAGATTGACTCTGTTTTTTAGGGAACATTAAACCTATGTCTCATTATTGTTATCCTTGGATGGCAAAGTCCTGTTGGGTACATAGTTGAACAATGCTTCACAGTATAATTCAGTATTATAAGATACAATATTTTGTTACGTCACAGCTAAATATTGTAGCTGTTTATACATTGTTTTAGTTCCTTGTGTTTTGTCTAATAACCACAGGCCTTTTGGTTATTTGGTCCCAGTTTTGGCGGTTTAGAGCCAACATTCAAAACCACTAATAATACTTTTAATGTCTCCTTCATTGTTGTTGCTCTAACGCTGCTGGTTGTCTGTATGAAAAAGTTTGTCACTATAACTCCATATCAGTCACTTTAGAAATAATTCACAGTTGTTTGCTAAGGGTTGCCAACAACATGAAAGAAACTGCGAAGAAAGCAAAAGAGACCTGTAATTGGTCAAAGTTTATCATCTACTGGTAAATTTTCTGCACAGTAGGCTGCACAGTGGCGCAGTTGGTAGAGCTGCCGCCTTGCAGCAAGAAGGTTCTGGGTTCGATTCCCGGCCCCGGCCTTTCTGCATGGAGTTTGCATGTTCTCCCTGTGCATGCGTGGGTTTTCTCCGGGTTCTCCGGTTTCCTCCCACAGTCCAAAAAACATGACTGTCAGGTTGATTGGTCTGTCTAAATTGCCCCTAGGTGTGAGTGTGTGTGTGCATGGTTGTTTGT
>CAEGAF010176658.1:0-29125 GCA_903067075.1 Micropoecilia bifurca | reverse complement strand
ATTGTCTAAAGTGTTTTTGGAAGCATGGTCATCCATCTAACTGTCACATACTTTCCAGATTGCACAAGCGTTTAAAGGCTGTAAATGATTGCAAAAATCTAACACTGTTTACATGTTAAGTACCTTCTTTAAATCTTCGAATATTTTCTATGTATTTTAAGTTTGTAGTAATTACAAAATAATTCAGCGTAATGAACAACTCCTAACCGCACTCTTACAACGCAGAAATATGGTCTCAGCTGTGGGAGTTAATGGGATTCTACAGGCAGCGATGTGCTGAATGACTGAGTGCAATATATCCCCCTCTCTCCGTGCATTTGCATGGCGCGCGGATCCATCTTCGTGTCAGCTCGGAGGTTACTCAGGGTTCACGCGCTCGCTTGTTTCTCTCCTCCGCACTCAATAAATAAATCTCTGCAGCTTTCTGTTTACCGCCTGAATATAAATTTGTTTGCAGTCGATCGAAGACCTGTGCGGAGGTATTAGAAATTGTATTTCTGTAATGGCTTTCAGCAGAGGGAGGAGGGGGTGGGAAGAGGCTACAGAGAGGGGAGTGGGGGCAGGAGGGCAGGGGGGAGGTGGGGAAATAAAAACAAGTGCTAGCAACCTCTTTTTTTTTCTATTTTAAAAAAATGGCAGCAGCCTCATTCTGTGATACCCCCTTTATGCCCCAGATTACATTTAAAATAACATGCTTATATCATAGTACAATAAAGGCAATCTATTTACATTCCTGTCACATATTTGTTTTGCAAATTTGAGGTTTTGTTTTACATAAGAAGCACATTTTGTTCAATAACACGTCTTTAGCTGATATTTCGGAACCGCTTCCATCCAGTAACCCAACAGAGATGACTCATTTTCATTAAATGAATGCATTCTTTTTATTCTTCATGAAGCAAACACTTAGGCAAACAATATTTAAAAAAATCTTGACATTTTTTGATCTTTACAGAAGGAATTTCCATCCTTATTACATCGGTGCCTTTATAGGGATGGCCAGGAGAGTGCTCACATGGCAACCATGTTGTGGCAGAAATTAAAATAAATAATTTTTGAACTTTTTTTATATGTTGATCCAGCAGAATCTTTTTTTCAATTACAAAAAAAGAAGAGCAAACCTCAACAAACAACATATTTCTAGTTTTCTTTATTCACCATATACCAGAAGTGGACTGATCATGTATCAAGATTAAAATACTCTAACTTTCCAAATATTTGACCTCAAAATAGCCTGAGATAGTTTGTGGGTTAGAAATCAGAAACAGATCTTAGGAAAAGAAAGAAATAAAGTAAGGAAGAGTCAAAGAAATGTAAAAGGGAAAAAAGAATAAAGAAGATATAGAGAAATACAATATAAATAAACAAATTAATTACCAAATGAAAATGCACCCCAATGAAGCTCTCTGTCCTAAGCTGGAAAAGTATGATATATAATACGGATCCATCCAGTTTATACTGGTGTCCATCAATCCCACCCCAACTAAAATCACCACTGTTGCTGCAGGTGAGGTAAACATGGCAGCTCCATGGTGGCTTTGTCAGGATGCTGGAGGAGAGAGAGGATATCGACTGACGCTAATTTGTTTTGTGTCCATGGTCCGATGTGTGTCAATAGGGAGTCAAGGTCCCTGGGATCAGCCGGGCCGTGCTTGGATTAGCTCCTCAGCTTGGCCTGAACCCTGCTGACATTATGATGCTGTGGCCACTGTTGACACAGACCAGCGCAATAACGTCGAGTCTCATCATGTGTCAGGCCTCGACCCTTATAAAACCGGGAATTAACCCGGTAGCGGCCCAGACTTGTAAATGGAGGCAAGTGCAGCTTAAACGCGACCAAGATGGCAGACATCAGTCCCTGGGTTTATGGAGCGAAGGCTCGTCTGGCGTTGTGATTGAGCTGTGATACAGTGTAGGGTACAAAAAGACACAGTGCAGGTGAAAACGGTGGAATGGGAGACAAAGGGTGAGAGCTGATGGAAGCGAACCACATTGACCCATTGAAAGATGGCTGCGTGATTGATAGGGCAACGTCTGCTTTCTTCAAGTATTGACGTTTTTGAAAAATTGTGATGTCAAATGAAAGGTTCAGCTTCGCCCACACACGGTCCTGGGAATATCTCTCCAAAACAAAGGGAATTAATCCGCTCGCAACAGGAAACTCTAATAATTGTCTTTGCTCTGTCACGTTGCGCGCGCGCGCATCGCAAATCCGATCCAACTACTCTGTAAACCGCAAATGGGGGGAAATCGCAGACAAAAGGCGCCGTGCGCGCGACAGGCTCAGCAGTGTGACGACGAAGCAGCGCCTCGCTTAACGCCGGGGACCCTTTTCCACAAGCAGCCTGCCGAATATACGCGCTGCAGCTCCAGCGAGCCAAGAGGCTCGGAGTCGGCACAATCCCAAACATCGTGACAACAAGTCATCAGTCATCTTCCCCCCGAGCCGCTGTGCACACTTGTGTGTTTCCGGCGCTCTTACTGTGGGAAATGAGCAGGGTTAAACACGAAACAGGAGGAAATGCTCATCACTGCAGCTCGCATGTGCAATATTCTCTCCCTGGTACGGCACGGTGTTAAGCTGCAGGGAAAGACAAGGAGTTGTTGTTTTTTTTAATATTATCCTTCTTGCTTAAACATCCCCTGCTTGTTCGCCATGCAGATCAGCTGTCTGCTGCTGTGCTTACTAATCATGGCTAATAATAAACGACCTGATGGAGAGACGGCGCGAGATCGAGGTTGTTGGGTGTGAGAAGAATCTTCAAAACAGAAGCTATATGCACAAGGAGGAAGACGTAGTTTGATCATCTTTTAGAACTTTTAGGGCTACATGCTGTTTGTAGAAAACAACAAATCATCTGTGTCGGTTTGTTCCTGCTTGGCACCGACGCTGCGTGGTGTTTACAAGCTTAAACCCCACAACTCCACGCATATTGCTTAAGAGCTCTGCAGCTCTTACAGAGGGATTTTTGTGCATCATTTAATCCAAAACTGAGCCTCGCATTTCCAGTCTCTTCGCAATCCAAAGCAAAATTAATGCTTTGCAGCACAGCGTGAATTTAATAAAGCACAACTCCGTAAAACAACTGTTTTAACACCAGTTCCATTTATTATAGGCAGCGTAAAGAAAGAGGTGCTACGTGCAATGTCTTATGTTTAAGTTTGTGCGCAATTAGCTTTATTTCCTCCGTGTCCACTGTCCCAAAGAACCCCATGCTGCACATTAATAATAGCAACTATCGCCGCAAAACTCATCAAATTTTTATTTCCTAAAACACTTGTTTTTCTTTATCGCTGTCCAATTTGTAGACGAGCTTTGCGCGCTAACTCTGTGCTGCAGCTTGCTGGGCTTGTGCTTTTGATGAAGGCAATAAAATATTTATTGGACTGTAAAGCAGAATTATTACACTTTAAAAGGTTATAATTTCACATTTTACATTATAAATAATCCACTTGTATGAACAAATGTGTACTAAACTGTCGGTTTATTAGGTACAATTGGGGAAACTAATGCAATCTTATCTAACAGCGCAATAAATCCTGCCCTATAAAGATGCCGTTGTGTTAAAAACTGTTTTAGAGAAATGTTGAATAAAGTGTGTGATTCTTATTTTGAATGTTGTCAATTTTGCAGCTGTTAAACAAGCTTAGTTTATCATTTCGAGTGTAACAAAGATGGTTAAAATGTTTAGTAAGTAAATAAATAATAAGTGAAGTTTGGAACAATAGGAAGGAGATTTGCTTTATTATATTTAATCATTTCAACCCACTGGTGTATTTAATGCTCTTGCATATTATTGCATATAGTGCAATACTTTTGCTCTCACATCAGCGCTGGAGCCACAAAAGCTCAGCGACTCAACTTTTGGCAAGTAAAATGTTTAAACATTATGACTCTCCTTTTGACAACATGCTAAAATGTTGTGGTTTAAAGACTTACTGACAAAATGAATTGACATAATTGATTGATAACCAGCATCTGGAGCTTCATGTAGTCTGTGCAAAACGACTTTATATTTGTTAAGTAAGAAATAAGACATTATTTCTTATAAAAAACACAATCCCAAAATCCAAAATGAGTATATTTTCCCCCTTGCACAACATAATAACATGCACAGTACGATATCAATAAATCAGTATAAAAATATTTTAGAAAAATTGCAATTGAGTTCAGTTCAAAGGGTAAAACTCAGAGTTTTATTAAAACCGATTGATATTTTTCAAACTTTTCAATTCTGTTAATGCTTTGAAAATAAAAATATCAGTTCTAACAGAAAAAGATCAGCAGGGTACAAAAGTACAAAAATGTTGTGACTCAATCATAATGAACACTGCTGACTTGATAAATAAATAAAAGGTCCTTGGTAAAGAATCTGATTGCAGAAAAAGCTTTGTATCCAACTGAAAGTTGAGTGGAAGAAAAATGTGCCAAAAATAGCAGGATCATGAATACAGATAACTACAGCTTGAAAGATGGCTGTAGAAATTTGAAGCAAAACTCAATTTAAATATTTTGGGGCGATTCACAAATAATGGACTACAGCGCTTCAAGAGCTGCAATGTCCAAGGAAATGTTACATTCATAATCAACCACTCCTGAACCAGACATGACATCAGAAGCATTTTACCTGAGCTAAACAGAGAAAAAGGATGGCTTGTTTTGCAGTAATAGAGTCCTATTTTCAGAGGAAAGTACATTTATCATTTTATTTAGAAACTGAGGAATCACAGTCTAGAAAGAGAAAGAGAAGGGAGATAAACGAAGCTGCTTGACGCCCAGTGTGAAGTGTCCATAGTCAGTGATGCTTTGAGGAACTATGTCATCTGCTAGTGTTGGTTCAGAGTCAAAACAACCTTCTGTTGGAAAATTTTAGAGCATTTTATGCTTCCCTCTGTTGACAAGCATATGGAGATGTGAATTTTGTTTCACAGTGGGATTTGGCACCTGTCCACATAACCCAAAATGACCCATACCTGCTGTAAAGACCATGTTGCCACTGCACTTCATTAGACACAAAGCCTCTCTGAACCCACAGAGACCATATGGAGTTTTGTTGATAACTCCTTATTATTAACAAATAATATGGAGTTACTATTATTTATTATGTTATTATTATTAGAGACACCAAACCCCCAGAAAATGCAGCCTTAAGTACGTGCGCCACCATGAAAGCATCCTGGTCTTCTCAAAAATGTAATCAAGACCACAAGTTGATCACCTTAATGACATACTGCAGTAATGAAGGAGTTCATGCAAAATGATCCTCAAACAAGCATTGAGCATGTTTAATGCTCAGCACATGGACGCAAATGTCCGCATTAGAAGTCTTGCCCTTTATATTTCTTTGCAGTTTAAGCCAGACAAAAAGTGGTATTGATCTGATCCTTTGTAATGAAGCCATTGGGATTTGAATATTTCCTGGTTGTTTGATACTAGTCAAAAAGTGACATTTGGCTGAAAGTATCTGTTCTCACAAGTTCCTTCGTTTTCCCAGAGTTCTTCAGAGGGAAAACTTCTCTCCAGCAGGCGACCGGCTCCGTCCTGCACGGCTTGGCTGCCACCAACAGCTGTGACACCTTCATCACCAACTTACCTTTTTATTGTCACCGATCATCCTTAACTGAGAAGCATTTAAAAAGCCATTGATCTTGATAATGCCGGGCCATAATATGACATTAACAGTTGTAGGAGATTCAGGAAGTCAAATTTCCGAGACGGATGAGTCGTAGCAGGTGAGTTATCATCCATCTACCTGAGCGATGCTGGGGCTCCTGTTCCACACGAAGGAGCAGACAAATAAATAAAAGCCATAAAGGTGACACAGGAAATTGGTACTTAACAATCATCTTGAGCAACAAGCACCCTGCGAGAGTGGTGGGCAGCAGTAACGGCTGTGGAAGGAAAAGACTGAGAAGGTTAACAGGTCATAAAAGGAACAAAGTCCACTAAAGGGACCACATAAAAGTTTGGGGTTTCCCTCCTCTGTAGACATGTCAGCCAGTCAGCTGTGGTGGTGTATAGGAAAGGGCCTCCTCAGCGAATTTAAACAATCTAATAGAAAAATTTACAACCTTGAGCTGTATGCGACATCAAGAGCTGTGTGTAAAGAAACATGCTTACTGTTAGCTGTGGCACATTAGCGCAAGCTTCACCACTTTAAAAAAAACAAAACAACTAGGTTATGCTTTAGTTATTTTATTACTCTTAAGATGGTGCCATAAAACAGGAGACAAGGAACTGGAGTGGAAAATTCTTTGAACGTTTTGTGCTGTTTTGCACATCTTTTACAAATGGAGGTAACACTCCTGCTGTTTCACAAAATACTACAAAAAAGAGAAAAGGTTAAAAAAGAAAATACCATAAGAGCAAAGAACAATTACAGGCTTCTTGTTTTACAATGTTCATCAAAACATGTTTTTAAAGTCAATAAGTTCTACTTACTTTACTTATGTTGTCATGACATATGGATATTGGGAGAGTGAGAAATGCTGCACCTGGAAACATTTTTAAGGGATGTGCACACAAACTAATAATTATTTGAATTTTTAAGGCATCTTGGTTAAAATTTATGCTCAACAAAGCAAAAAAAACATGGGATCTATATCCTCTCTTTCATCTTTTAAAACCCAAAATTAATGGTTGTGGTTGCTTAAATATTTTTCTTCTCTGTTTCTAAAATGTTTCTTTAATTTGGTTAAAAGTGAGAAGGTGATGATCACTAGTAATTTAAATGTGATTTTTAACTTTAATGCAAAAATAAGTAAGGGCAAGACATATATTTCAAATATCTTATTTGCATACATAAATACAAAATATTTTTTGTTGTTGTTTGTTTCTCTATTGTTGGATTGTGCCTAACATGCTCATAATTGGGTAAAATTGCTCTACCTGAAATGAAACCTTTATTTCTGTGACTAACACAGCTGGCTTCAGTTTTATTATTTCTTTTTTTTATCCTGTGGGATTTGATTAAATTTGTCCTCATATATATTGAGTTCATGCTACCCAGTTAGGGCCCACAAAACGTTTTCTGAAACTGTTTTTTTTCCCTACAGTTTTAGAAAAGGAAATGTACAGAAGACCAACTTGGAGCACATGGTTGAAACAGTTTGTTTGGAAGAAGGATGTGCATCCAGTTTAAAACAATTGTGAGGTGGTTGTGTCACTTAGATTAATAGGGGATGTAAATGAGTGCATTTGAATAGTGGTTTCTAACAAAAACATGAAAATAAATGAAGCTTGCGGTGAAAAAGAACAACCTTAATGACGCTTAGAATTAATAGAGTTTGGGGGAACATCTGTTTACAATCTTTAAGTTTGCATTTTATTTGAACATTTACGGTAAAAAAAATACAGCAAAGCAGAAGACATTGTCATTCTGTAGGAGAAGCTAGTGACCCAACATTGCTTCTAAAATACACAAAAATGCATATGCAGCAAAATTAGAATTGGTTACTGATGCTTGCATTGACTCTGGCCACTAGTGTCGCTGTTCATTCACGTCTGTTTATGATCTCCATTTAATGATTGAAATAAGCAGTTTCATACTCTATTTTCATGCGAGCTTAGACAGATGTTTTGATGCACAAAATGCTTCTGATGTGCACAGTCAAATCAATTTCACAACAGCTTTGTGTGAGGCAGTAAAAGATTAGTCAAAGATTCCTCTAAAATCAACAATGAACCATAACCAAGACTGGCTTCATGGTAATCTTCAACAGGCATCATTAATCACTGAATACTCCAAGTATTTTATCGCCAAAGCCAAGAAATCATGAAAACAGCATGCAGGGCTCATAGGCTTAGCAGGTCTTTGCCTTTGCGAACAGATGCCAAGTCAAGCAGTCAACGGAGTCCAGTGAGTAAGCGGAAAATAATGAGTTTAGATACTAATGTGTGAACAACCATCTAACCTAATGTTCAGATGGACATAGAGTGTCCCTCGTCACTCAGGGGCCCTTGAGTGAAGGCTTTCCTTGACCTCTGGGGATCCCCCTTGACCCCGTCCATGGAATTACTGCACACCAGTATGTGGATCCTCCTGTTTTTAGTGTCTGGAAGGGGAATGTGTTTGGGAAAGGAGGCAGAGGGCTGTTTTGGGCCTCAGCAGCCACCAGAATCATAAATCAACCTGTATATCTAAGAATTTCAGGAATCTAGCACAGTCTGCTCTGTCTTCCTCATCATCATGCCTTGCCTTTCTGTCTCTTAGTTTAAGTGAGCACATTTCCACAGCGGAACCTTCTCTCTCGCATGGCTTTTATTGCTTTCCTCCCATCACCACCTTTCCATACAGACTTTCTTCATTTGATCTTAAATATTCACCCAGTTGTAGCTCACAAAATCGCTCCCCAGACGTCAACAAAGACCTGCCGCAAACCGGTGCCAAATATTTGCCAAATGACAACTGATCCAGGGACTGATAATGAATCAGGAGTAGGAAGTCATTAGATGAGACAGTGGGGATCAGCTTTACCGCTCCCAGTTTTGGAGCTGTCAGTGGGCCTCCGTGACAGCTCATTCACAGTAAGGCCGCTGATATAAAACTGTCAGCATGGCCACAATTTGTGTGCAGTTTTGTTTACAATATTTATGCCCAGACTCGCATTACATGAGTGTAAGAGAAGGTTAGCTCCTTCATCAGGTATAGTTATTATCTTTGACTTATGAAATCATGGCGACCCTTGAGCATACGTGACCCACTTTTTGCCAAATAAAAACACTGTTATCTCATTGGAATTTGGGGGAAAATAAACATTTGATGACAGTTTGTATTTGAGACTCCACACTCTATAAATGCCCAACAGATGCCAGTAAACAACTGCGCATTGCCCTTTGAGATAATATGTTGTCATTGGTGATTGGGCAGCATTGGTCTCTCGTGGCCCTGTGGCGAGTTGGAAGGGCTTTCACACTACACGGGCGAAACATGCCCCCTGAGAGCGAGGCCAGCTCCAACTTGCAGAGCTACAATTTGGCTAGAGGAAGAGAGGAGGGCGGGGAGAGAGGTAGGGGGGAGGCAGGATGAGATCTTGTCATGGTGCCCAGTGGGTTCTGAGCTTGTGGTTGGAAATGCTGGAAAAACTGCCTTGTCTCCGTGATTAATGGAGGGGGAAACTCTGAGGCAGCGGCGCAGGAGAGAGGAAGGATTGTGCAATGTGAATACACAATACTGTAAAGTTTTCAATGAATCTCAAGCCCAGTTTAATTTAAATGCATAATCCATCTCCTTTTTTTCCATTTGGCATGGGAATCCATAATTAGAAAATACTGTTTTTTTCTTTTTTTTTTTTTAAGTCGTTGGCTTTAAAATGAACAGGGTAAACACTGCACATGATTAGAATTTTCCTAAATGTGTTTATTAAGCATGTTTAGTATGGAAACATTCATCAAAAATAATGGGGAAACTCACTGAATGTATAACAACTTGTATAAAATAAACAAATTAATGAAACTTGAACAAATATTCTCATTTCACAATTTTACCACTTCACATAAACAGTTAGCTATGAAAAATATCCTACTGCCTAGTGATATTCAAACAACAAATTTTCTTGGAAAACAACACAAATAACACAAAAAACAGTATTAGTTGTTTAAAACGTCCTTTGTGCAAAAAATGTTAATATCTGCAATATTTCCTTGCTGTAACTTCAGGGCTTCCAAGCATATTCACACTTGTGTTCAACTTTTGCACATTTTGTTAATGTTACACCCACACACTTTTTTTATTTATGTACAGAGGAACTAAAATGAAACCATACATAGTTTGTATTCAGGCTCCTATGAGTCGATAGTCAGCAGAGAAACTTTCAGCTGCAATTACAGCAGCAGGTTTTGAGGTTCTTTCTCTACCAGCTTTGCATATAAAAAGACTGAAACTTCTGACCATTCATCTTTGTAACAAAGCTCAAGTTCTGCCAGAGAGCATCTGTGAACACCATTTCCAAGTCTTGCCATGGATTTTGTACTTCACTATATACTGCCCATCTGTTTCAGCATTCAGAAACTTTATGTGGCATACAATGATGGTTTGAGGCTACTACTTAAAGTGCCTACATGAAGTAGTGCTAGCCATATGTTTGTACATGAGGCTATACCCACATGTCCAGCTGTACTCGAGAATGTTATGTAAAAATGCATGTGTAGGTTATTTGGTGTCATGCAATAATATAATTGCAATTTTAGTAAACCCTCCACTGAGGACAGTCAGATTTACCTCAATACTGTGGAGCCACTGGCATCATCATTTATTTGTGACTCCGTGAACAATATTATGTGTTTATTTTGATCTTTTTTTATTATTATCTTACTTGTTTTATCTTTTTACTACAGACCTTCTTGTGTGTCTGGAATAAAGACTCGCTGTGCTTTGACTGTCCACCATTTAGGTGGACGGTCGTGTCTTGGTTGGTTTGCAGGAAGGCTGAACTCTTTCATCAAGAGATGATGGATCGGACAGATATCTGCAAGACCTCAAAAGCTTGAAATATTGCTTCATTACCTACATTTGCTTTGAGATTATCAATTGTTCACTGATGTTCTCTAACGCACTTCTGAGGCTTTAACTGAATTAAATTACTCACATGTTCACTTTGAAAATATGTTAATTTTGACAGCAATTTGGAGTATTTTATTTTAGAATATCAGATTTAATTGAGCTCGTATTTTTATGTAAAAAAACGATTGAAAACCAGGTGTTTTCTTTCAGCCACACTACTGTAAATTGCTTTATATGGGTGTAAAATCCCAAGTACATAAAAATTCATGTAAAAGAATGTAAGTGGTATGAATACTTTTGGGATGCGCTGTGAATAGCCGTGTATAACGAGTTCAAAAATCCTCCTCCATGCAAAATTTTTAAAGACATGCAGGCAGTCTTCTCTTGCTGTGTCTATAAACACAAAGAATATTGCACTGCTCTCTTTTAATTAAGATGTGCTCATATAGTCTAATTAAAATGTTTCATTTTATGTTTCAGTGAATGGATGTGGTAAGTAGATGGCATTCCTGGGATGCTGTTCACACATCCTCTAGTCTTTTATAAGTAGCTGAAGGTGAACAGCAGAAGAAATATCTTAAGGACAGAAGGGAGAGCCTTTATAGGGCGTCAGAGCGAGTTTGAAATCATGAATTTCTGATGACCTTGTGCAGTTGTGTATGAGGAAGGTGGACCATTCGCAACAGCTGGAAGCATGCAGTTTAGATAGGACATGTCTGCAGGGTCAAACAGAGAGAGCATTGCGTGATCCATGGAGTGCGGTTCCAAGGAAGAGCAGAAGGAAGTTCTGACAGCACATGGTACTGGGAGCCCCATGTGCAGCTCGCAAAGGGAGTCCTGGGACAAACCTGTTGCCCTGCCATACTTTTGCTCCTTCTTAAGCTTCATCCTCCGGTTCTGAAACCAGATCTTGACCTGACGGTCGGTGAGCTGCAGCCTGGCTGCCATCTCTTGTCTCCAGTGGCGTCGCAGGTAAGGGCTGAAGTGGAACTCCTTCTCCAGTTCCAGCAGTTGGTTATTGGTGAAGGAAGTCCTCTCTCGCCTCTCTCCTCCGCCTGCGGCGCTAGATGGCCTGCCGTCCTTGGCTGAAGCTGGAGACGAGCACAGAAAGAAACAAAGTCTTACAAAGGAAGCGCAATGAATGTGGCATCTCCATTCTGGAGCCCTCAGGTGCCAGCAAACCCACCCTCGATCCTCAGCTCATCAACCTGAGACCAAGCGGAGCCCTCGGTTCCTATTCAGTCTTCCTCGAGACTCCTAAACAAGACTGGCTGTCTAGCATGTCATGTGCTCGTGAAAAGTTCCCTGCCGAAGAGGCAGTCTGGGGAAAACATCTGACGCCACCACGGCTGCCTGACAGGCCACATTAATCAGAGCTCCACACAGAAGCAGACCTGTCAAATTCCCATCTCAGTCACTTAAAAGGTACCTCGGGAGCACAACTGAAAATAGCTGCCATTAGGGATTCAGTTTGACATGTATATGAGCAATACCAGGGCCCTCTAGATAACAATATGACACGGAAGGGTTAATGGATGTTTAATAAGACCTATGGTTAGTACATTAGACAGAGTACGGTGCCGTCCTTAAAAATGGCTGACTGTTTCCTCGCTCTTCACCGAATTGTTTGGAACGTCAGAAGAAGTTGTCTGGGTTTAATTTATATGAAACCAACTCACATAAACTCACATCTCAAGGGACTTTACAATACACAACGTCCCCATTCATCTCCAGTGTACGGTGTCTATACTGGTCTGGATTAAATTAAGCGTACATCAATTTAACTAAATGAAATTACAACAAAGGTAATTTTGAGGCACTTTACAAGCTCAAATCTGTCAATTCCATTCAAACTTCAATACAGTCAGTTTAAATTAGCTTCCAGTCAATGTAATTCGTTGCAATAAAATCCAGTCATAAAGTCAGAATAATTATGTACAATGAACTGCATCTTTAATTTTGAAATTAAAAACCTTATATTATGAAAGCAAATAACAGCATAGCCATTTGCTCACATCTATCGCTGCAGTATTCTTTATCTTTACTATCAAATTACTGTGCACTTGCAACATAATAATCTGTTGTGTACATGTGTTAGCAAACAAATGATCGTAACAAGTGATCGTAGTTCATGAGCAAGTGTTGCTTTTTTTTGACAAATGAGAAGCAACAAAACCAACATAACTATTCCCTCAGTTTTAACTTTAATAAGTAGAGATATTAGAGATGCACAATATCTCAAATCACAATCATTGTGTGGATTCTAATGTGCACAGCACATCTGCAAAAAAAAAGGTTTCAATCTTCATGAATAAGTTAGTGTCAAAATAAACGAAGGAATGAATACCTCATTTTTAGTGATGTGTCTACACCACAAAAGGAATGAGGTCCTTTTGCTATGTGCAGATTCCTCAACATTCTTAATAAATTTCAAGCCAATGATTCAGGTTGTTCAGAATTATTTTTAAGTTGTTTGGATTTTTAGATTAAACAAAATAATTTATCAAGTCAGAGAGAAACTATCACAAAAAAACATTTTAACAAGAATGAAATATTTGGCCACCACAGGCAAAGTGTTGCTTTGACTAAACCAATGGTCCGACAAGGCCACCTGTGTCAGTCTTTAGAAACACAGTTATGCATGTTGAAGTTCTAAACTTTGCTGTCCAGTGCTATAATTAGTTTATTTAATTAGTCTAAAGAAAACTCAGGAAAGTGGTGGGGACATGTCACATTTTCCTAACATTAGCAGCTTTAAAACACATGAAAGAAAAGTACTTACTTGACTGTTTAGAGCCAATTTTCCTTGACTTCATCCAGGGGAAAATCCCCCCAGAGTGGCAGATGCTGAGACTACATCCTCTGCTATTTGGGTCCACCTTGTCTTTGGAATGGCTGGAAACCAAAGGCTCCAGAAGGCACTCGGAAAGATCATGTGGGTTCAACCTGGAACTGAAGGACACAGTAGAGGTCAGGTTTGGCTGATCGGGTCCCAAGTCAGGGCCTCCTCCTCCTCTTCCTCCCCTTGCTACTTCAACACATCCCATGCTAGGTCTTGGCACTTGTCCAGAGCTCATTTCAAAACTGTTGCCATGCAGCTGCAGAGGGAGGGCCGCAGACTGTTGGGGGTCCATGGACCCCGCAGCTCATCAAAGTGGCTCAAATCAAACTCAGAAGTCCCTCAGCAGTAACAAAGCAGAGGTCTTCTATCTGTCTAATATCAGATCACAATTAACTGAATGAATAAAGGAAGGCAGGACAGAGCATTTGGGGCTGGAAACTAAGAGGAACGCTTTGAATAATATTTACCAGAGGGGGGTACCTTGGTCACGTGTGCCTGTCCTCCAATGGCAGAGCTCAGGAGTTGGAAACTAATCCTGGTGGGAACTTGGGGTGCCGGGAGAAGCTTTTGAGATATTTCTTCAGACATTTTCTGCACGAAGTCCGGCTTCTCCTTATCTAGGGATCTGGAAAAAAAGGAGAATGAAAAAAAAAAGAAGAATCAGATAACGGGACATAAAAGACGCCCGGATGAAAGCAAGAGCGGGATGCGTTCAAACGGAGACAGGGGGGAGACAAAGATTACACACGTGTGCTGAGGAGAGTTGTTATTTCTGTTTTTATGGTAAATACTCCAGGATAAACTGGGAGAGGCGCGTCTCGCTGCTGAACACCCTGTGGTAGGTTTAAGCTACGAGAACTCGTGACACCAGGATGATGCAATAATACGCGGTTACTGTTTCATTCGCACCTTATTATGCGGCTAGAAACGAGAGACATGAAAGTTCAGTGTGCGCTGCTCCCCCGCCCCCTCTCAGACAAACACAATGACAAATGTTTTTCTGGCTCTTTCAATGCTGGCACCAAAAGGTAGAGGGATTTAGTCTCCACTTTATTTCAGATCGTTATTATTGTTTTTTTTTTTTTTTTTTTCAAATCCGCAGCAAAATGTCTTCTCTTTATGAATTGGCGGGCTTTTCCCTTTTCATAACATATGCTTCTAACTGTCCGAGTGCAAGTGCAGCTTATTAGGATTCAATGGGAGTGGTCAAACAAAAGGCTTGTGACAGTCATTGCTGCACAAAGACAAAGGAGGCTATCATTAAAGGTTTTCTCTTTTTTTTCCCCCTGCAGGACGACTCATTTACATTTTTTTCCTGCTTCATTGTGCAATTTCAGTTTTTGTCAAGTAACAGTTTTATTTATTTATTTCACATTTAATCCTTTCCCCTTTCTTTGCTGCACCGCTGAATTGGAAAATGGAGGAGAGATTGAGAATATATATCCAAGACGTGCCTGTTTGCAGAAAAAACTGTAAAACCAGAAAATATGGAAGTTGGGAGTTAATTTTAAGAAGATGTAAATGACGTTTTGGGTGTAAAATCATTCTGTACTAAAAGCTCCAACAATTGTGGTCAAAATAAAGAGGATCGGAAACTCACAAATGTGTATTATTATTTTTTTCAGGATTTCGACAAAACACAAACACGTGCAAGAACGTGTGTACAAGCAAAACATTGAATTTTGCACAAATTCTACAAAGAGCAAATGTCCAATAAAAAGGGCCTGCGCGTAGTGGGCCCCGAATCAATCTTGGTTGAAGCAAGCTTCAAATGTACCCTAAGTTCCTGCTGGTGTTTCACTGCAACAAAGCTGTCTAGAAAGCCCTCGTTAGATGTCTCAGACGTGATGGATTATGCACTCAGGGCTGCAAAGCTTGTAAGGAGAGGAGCCTTCCTCCTTGGTTTTTTTTCTCTTCTTTTTGTTTTACGCGTCACCCTTGCTGCCATCATTATCAGGGCTTTACCTGCAACTCCAAAGTGTTTTAAGTCACGACAGGTAGACATTTTTTTTGGGGGGATGGGGAAGAAATTACAGAAAAAATAGATCTACTGTTTTATGACACATAAAGTTTGATTTTGGTTTAGTATAGCTGTTATTATTCAGTAATGCTTGAATTTTTGTTTAAAAATTTGAGAAAAGTAATACTTTAAAAATTGTTTTTACATCATGGATCATGTACTGAAATAAGTATCTAAATTTTAAATGAATGAATGAATGAATGAATGAATAAATAAATAAATAAATAAATAAATAAATAAATAAATAAATAAATAATAATTATTATTATTATTATTATTATTATTATTATTATTATTATTATTATTATTATTATTATTATTATTATTATTATTATTAATCTTAGTTGTGGTAGTGGGTGAGATGAGAGGAAAAGCAATTAAATCCACCGTGTTTTCCTTTCCTCGCACCCTTGAACGCACTCTCTCTGAATTTGGAGATAGAATCTATGATATACTGGCTCAGCAAGACCATAATTTAGCTCCTCCGCGCCTCCACCACAATTCTCCGTGAACTCTGTTTGAACCGCCTCAGCGCCTATAAATCATTTTTCTCTCTCACACAAAAGCGCGCCGGTCGCTCTTGGGTGTCAACCCTTTTACAATTCCTCCTTACCTTCTGCGCTCCCGCGCCCGCTGACACAAACAAGCGAGGAAATTGTCGATAAACTTTTATTTTTCATACAAATACCGTATACAGAGAGAGAGAGAACCGTGCATGCGGCTGCGCACAAGCAGGAGACTAATCTGGCGGCTGCGAGCCAAGATTGTTTTTGTTTGTTTTTGTTCCACCCTCCCCCCTTTTCTTCCTCTATAAAATATGCATCCGTGAAATATTATTTGCAATAAAAACAGAAAAATCATAATTGTTTTCGAGAGCTTAAGGAAAATGCGGATCACTTAATGCATGTCCAGGGGACATAGCTGTGTAGATAAGAGGAGACTGAAAGAGAGCTGGGGAGAAGACGTTAATGGGTAGAGGATGCTGTCGGTTAAAACGGTGCATACAAATGGCGCTGTCTTTGCAGAGCAAGGAGAAGATTTATGGGCCCGGTGCCCTATGTTGCTGTAAACAATGCAGAGTGAAATGAAAGGACCAGAGTTTGCAGACTGCACTTCATAAGTAGAAGACACGCACGTGGTCTGTTTGGTGCATGTAAGATTGTGCATTATTAGTTAGCTGTTACTATTATTATTTTTGGTAAGTATACCAAGGCACCGCTTTAAAGCCTTCAGTTTTTCCAAGGACAGTGCTTGGATTTTATGTGATTGTATCTTATTTTTTTTATTAAAAAAAAGCTTGTTAGTATTTATACATAACTGACACAGGATAAACACAGTATAATCCTAATTTAATCAGTTTTGTTTTCCCAACAGGGATTGTTTTGTGTAACTTTCCCCCTTTGAAAAAGTCCTCTTTATATCTGACATACCACAAAATATGCTAATTAGGATAGGATACACTGAATGACATCTATGACATTTGAGGGTGGTCATATTTCCAAAAAAATACTTCTTACATGTTCACAAATAAAAAACAAATACGTTTTTGCAAAAGCTTCTCAAATGTTAGCTTAATCCTCTATTTCAAATTGTCTAACGTTTTTAATAACGTGACAGAAGATCAAATGTTTTCACATGTATGTGCGCAGAGACTTACACAGAGACTTGCACAGCAAGGCAGCAGCAAATGCAACTGGTGGCACAGTAGAGAAATCATTGTCATAGAACAAATTAAATCTCTTAACCTGTACATAATTGAGAATCTATAGTCTCCTAGATTGCATATTCAGAACACTTGCGCTGATGAAAAGTGAATACCATAACCATAATTCTGTCTAGTGATTGTCTGAGCCCCCGGTGACACCTTTACCGCGGTAAATGGCTTTAATTTCTGGGGTCCTCAACCATGCACCAAATAGGCTAATTAAATATTTCTCAGTGAGGTGTTACACTGACATAAAGTACACTCGTAAGTTCACCCAGACCATCACTCCCTATAGCTACAGTATGCAATGGTAAATCCTTGGTGGTAATGAAACCTGCTGTGTAGTCTCCTGATTATCTATCTATCTATCTATCTATCTATCTATCTATCTATCTATCTATCTATCTATCTATCTATCTATCTATCTATCTAGTCATTGAAAATAAAATCTGTCAGTTAGTCCTTAAATTTACTCCCAAACCTAGGGTTAGGGTTCGGATTAGTCCTGAGCACTAATAATATTTAGTCAGGCATAACTTATGGGCACAATTAGTTTCTGGTGATGCTCTATGATGGGGACACTCTGGGATGGCTACCATATTGTCCATATCAAAATGTTAGTAAGTTTTGACTGTAACAGTTTTTCTCAGTAGATTTGGTGCATTTCTGAAGTAGTCCTTGAGATTTGCAAAACAGTAAATGTGTTTCTCGAAACATTTTGCACTACAGGTGAAACACCATGAAATACCTACAAAAGCCAGTCTCAGTCTCAGTCTCAAAACATTTAGATCATCTCTCACAAGTAAAATCTGTGTTGGCGGCATTAGAATGATAATCCTTGTGTCACCGATAAGAGTCAAATTGCTTAGTCATGTTGTTAATATAACAGTGTACTCTGGAAGGATGTTCTATTGTAAACCATGGCTTAAGTTCCATTGTAAATTGTGATAGTGGGAGATCATTTAAAGAAACCTGACAATATTCACATTTATCCTCCTGCTTGTTGAAAGACCTTGTCATTGTGATGCAGAATGGGAAAGACAGCACTGCAAAGCACTAAGAATAGTATAGTAGAAATGGGAACGTAAGACAATCTCATCCAGGAGAACTAAGTGCAGTCCTGTTGGAATTTCGGTGCCATCTTCCTACACCTCCCGTGATGTTCCTGGCTTTTGGGATGCAAATTCTCATCCACGTTACAAAGAATATCTTCTCTTGCAATGGAAAAAAAATCTTTTAGAGTGTTTTCTTCAGGCTCTGCAGGCATCCACTGTGCATCCATGGCAGCTAGAAGTGTCATCTGTGTATGTGGCAAGCAGTCAGAAACTTTCCATCTCAGTGCTGAGCAAAAAATCTCAATGGGTTTAAGGAATGAAGAGTAAGGTGAGAGGAACTCCATCTACATCCTGTTGTGGGTCGCAAACTATTGCTTGATAATGTTGGAATGATGAAAAAAACTGCCAGAAGTCCTTGGCTTCTTCTGGTTCTTCCTCTGTTTTGGCTCTTAGCATCTCAACAACTCTTCACTCTTCTTCTTCTTCTTTCTCTCTGTGGACCCCATCATCTTTCCATTGTCAGAAATGTAAGATTATCTTATGCTCTGGCTGTATACACTATGTGTTTGCCAGTTGATGGTTTATTGACATGAACTTTGAACTATTTCAGAAAACTGATCGATCATTGGTTGAGCTATTGCTTCTCACGTTTACCTTCATTGGAGAAAGTCAGAAATCACCAGGGAACAATTTACTAATCCAGGACAGATTTAGAGAAACCATCTAATGGAAATGTATAGAAACTTGTTTCCATGTGAAAAACTTGTTCAAGTATTTTGTATGTAAAAAAAATTATACGACAGGCTTAGATTTAAATATTGTGGGGTTGAGAGTATTCAACAAACGCCAATAAAACACATTTCCATCAACATGACATAAGCAATTGAAAGTGTAGGGGAAAAACAGAGTTTTTCATCACTTGCATAAACGTTCAAAGGCATTTGCAACTTTCCCAAAGGAATGAGTAACAGCGTTTTTGATGTTCACAAGTCAAATGATTTGGAGCCTGAACAAGGATTTATTTATTTTGTTTAAGAATCTCAGTCTTATTCTGGGAAATGCATCAAAGCGACTGAGAAAAACTGTGATCACTCCATTGTTTCCAGTTAGTATTCAAAATATTTTTAACGTTATTAAATCCATCTGCACCTTCATCACTAAACGCACATGTGCGCGTATACGTACTGGTTTGCTCCCCCATATGTAAGTGCAGAGTTTTACGGATTTATGACGCACCCACCGCTGGTCAGTGTGAGGCAGCCTCTCTTCTGTCCCTGGAAAATAGCAGCGTGACCCCTGTTTCAACTTTCTGTCTTTGTACAGCTACTACAGGGCTGCAGCTTCAACACGCACACAACGACGCGACTAGCTTTCATCACGACCCTGAGTGGTTGAAGGAGCCACACTCACCTGAGACCAGTGGGCAAACAGCACGTATCACCGGCCAACCTCACAATGACTGCGGGTCATGTAAACCAGGTTAGCGTCAGATCAGAAGTGGCCGGTGCTGTTTTAGCGCTTGTTTAAACGTCTCTATGGTTCATCGTGTAACGTTTTTACACCTTCCGAAAGAAAGGAAGGGAGCGAGAGAGGGGAAAAAAAGAGAGGCCTTGCCGGAGGTGCACCATAAATCACAGATCGCCTGCAGCGGTGCAATGTGAGCCGAAAATCATGTGTGATTCAACAGTCTCGAGTCAGAGAAGAAACCCGCTGGAGCTGAGTAACTGCTCAGGAATTTAGGCAGTTCACTGCAAACTCACAAAACGCACCATGATCCTGCAGGCTCATCGGACTGGGAGCAATCGTGAATTTGCGTGATGTCCAACAGATTCGGGCAGAGGGAATTGTGATTGGGAAATATCTTAAATTGACCTCGCAGAACAATCTTTCGCTAATAAGCATAATGACTGAGAGCATTTCCTGGTTAGGTAGGTGGCTTTTTGAAATTCAACATTACTTTTCGACTGGAGGGACTAACGTTACAGTCTACAGGCTGCGCTCATTACATATTAATGTGAGAATAGTCGTGAAAAGTACACGATGTTCAGTTTTACTTTCTGACTTAATAAAGATAAACGTGTGCGTAAACGTGTGCGGAGACTAAGCGAGTCAATAATAATAATAATAATAATAATAATAATAATAATAATAATAATAATAATAATAATAATAATAATATTGCATTTTTTTTTTATTTATTTTATATTGATTCTTTGGTTATGACTTAGAGGGCGCCAGATAATTTGTTTTCAAAACTTTTAAATATTGGCGGATTTAAAAAAAAAAAATTATATTACACAGATCCATCATCGTCATGCACAGCTTTCATGATTCTCGAGCAAAGGAATATCAAGTCGTGCCTCAAGAATGCCTTTTCTGCTTGACATTAATCTTTCCTAACAAGAGCTCAAACAAAAGGTGCAAGATGTTTTCGATGTTCAGAGTGTAATTTGAGCTCCACTTGTAACCTCCGATACTTGCAGCAGGAAGACAGGTCAAATGTGTACTAACACAGAGACATGTGCGTTTGGTTTTCACTGACAGCTGTTTACTTCGAGATTATAATGCACGCAGTCGAGCATTTTCCCGTTGTACAATCACTCATGTAGCCTAAACTGTGCTGGCCCAAACTGCTGCTCCCTATGTGAAAGTCACTTGAAGTAAAACAGACCAGCTGACAGATGCATTGCTTGAAAGTTACGTTTACATAATTACACATTAAAGCTAATCTAATCAAATCTGCTTTTTGCATCAGAGCTTCTAAACTATTTCATACACACTGCATCTAGTTCATTTATTAGGTGGTAATAGTGTTATGTTTCGCTACTTTACCTCCTGGGAGGTAAAGTAGCGAACTTACAATATTGTTACAACTTACAATATTGTTATTGAAATTCAATAACTTTCTTCTGATCGGCTTGACATTCCGGAAATAGATTAGAGACATACCAGTTACAATATTTTACATTTATGCAAAGAACTATATATATATATATATATATATATATATATAAAGATTTAGTTGATACACACAAGCATTGACCATTGACTGTATCTCATTTCAGATACAGTCAATGGTAAAATTTAATGTTAGTGTTAATTACTCAAGTATTCGTGGAGGTCTCATTGAAAAGTTTCCAAGGAGTTTTTTGTGTAAAACGGGAAAGACAACACTTGAAGGTCCTCGTTCAAAAACTAATCACAGTGACCAAGTGTCCCAGTACTGTCAGAGACGCCTATAATTGGCAGCTGGATTTTGGACACCAGAGCCGACCTGGGAGCAGAAGTCACATGAGCGCAGCAAATGACACTATTTATAGCCGCAGCACCTTTTTATGAGACCTCAGAGAACGCCACTAATCACCGTAGTAAAAATATTCATCGAGTTTGTCAAATTTGAGGCGCAATTGCAAGACATAATCTCAAGTGGTTGTTTTATATTGCTATAAATTATGGATAATGTCACTGTGTGTATTTGTGCAATAACTCGCACACTAAGAAGATTCGCGCCAGACGAGGGAAAACACGGATTTTCAAAGTGCTGCAGCTCCGCTGGACGCACAGAGGAGCGCAGTCCGAGAGTTTAACGCTGTCCGGTGTCACGGTGCTTAACAAAGGGAGCAACACATGCAGTGATACCCCGCCGCAGGCCCCTTCTATACAGCCGCAGCCCAGAAAAAAACCCACAAAGAAAGCCGAGGCCAAGGGAGGACCGGCGAGGGCGCACACAGAAGGTACACGCATAGAAAGTGAGTCAGGTCACAGGGTTGGAGAGGTCGGCCATCCAGACTGAAATGAGCCTAATGGAACAGAAAATGTGTCCTCGAGATGAACTCGGCCTTCTCCCATTTCGCCCCCCAAACTTCAATGAAGCACCTTTTCAAGCCCCGCGACATGGAGGCGACAGGGCCGAGAAAAGGGGCTGGAGGGATGCTGCGACTGCGGAGAGCACATTAATTTTTCTAATCTGTCCAACAACATAAAGGCTCCTCGTTTCATTTTTCAGCGCCGCCTCAGCACCATTCTACTGCCTTCTGCAAAACCCATGTCTCAACAGCATATTTTAACATGCTCGTGTTTGTACTATATGCGTAAAAAGACAAAAAATAAAGCAAAGCAAAAAACCCCTCAATATTAAGGGGTCCAAACGCACAATTGCGCATGCTTCAGAGTTATTCTGGCTGATAACGCACAACATTTGATGCTATCAAAAACTGGCTATCATCACAGCTGTTTTCCAGGACATTATACAGAGCTCCGTGGTGCAAGATTGATGATGGAAAATACCTCTTCCCTTTGTGTTGTTGTGCCTCCCACTACGCAAGGCATTTTATACGACCTATTCATGCCACAGTTTCAATAATCTATCAAATGCTTGGGCTTCTTTGGGTCTGAGTCATGCTCAAACTACATTTATCTAAAAGAGAAAAAAACAGCAAACAAATAAACAAACAAATGCAATTTTAAAAAAACAATGAATCAAAGAGTAAAGAGAATTAAATGCTAAACTTAAGTAGCTGCAAACAGTTCTAAAGTCTATTTTTCCTGAGACTGCAGGGTCAATTTCGCATGTATTTTTCCTGCTACACAGAGGCACAAGTACATGCAGAAGTAAAAGACACAAGAAACCATTAACACTCCTCCTCATGCAGGCCAGACTCTGACAACAAAGGTCAGCATCTTTGCTCTGATGTCTCTCACGCCACTTCCATGCATTAACTCTGAATCTGCGTTCAGTTCACATTTTAGTTACATTTTCATTTATTTCATTCTGTGAAAACTCAGTCACATGGCACAGTGGAGCAATATAGGGAGAAAAAAAAGGAAAGCAGAGTGACTGCGTGTGTGTTTGTTACAAAATAGCTATGTTACAAGCGTCTGTCAATTCTAACATAGTACAAATGCAAGTTCTAAATTAAAAGCATGCATTTTGGTTTCCAAGTCGAAAGTGGGGTTGGTTTTGGTAGCACTGACAGAAAGCAGTGCAGAAGTGGACTGGATGGGGCCCTCAGTAGCTTGTCTGCAGCGCTAATTGAATGCCCTTCAGACTGATGAGGTTGCACGAAATGCAAGGAGCAAACTACTTATTTGTTTACCATATTTTTTTTTTTTTTTTTTGAAACAGCTTCATTCTATTACAAGGAAGGCTGGACACAAACACACATACACGCACGCACACACACTCAGACGCACACACATCATGTCTTTACACGTTGAAAATTTAAGGGCGCAGGGAAAAAAAAGAAGTCAGAAAACAGTGGTCCTGTTGAGTATTTACACATCTGTACAGTTTTTAAACATCTTCCTATAGCAGACCTCGTCTTAGCAGAAATGAACTTCGAGCATACGTATGTAAAACTAGTAGACACTCACCGTTTTTATTGACCAATATGATTAGCACAAGTACACTAAACTCCGTTTATTGCATTTCACAATAGTCTGCTTTGTAACGGTCTAAACACAACATCGACACCACAAATAATATTAATAATAATAATAATTAAAAAGAAAAACAAAGAACTAAAAATGCAGATCAAAATCCCGTTTCTGAAATACACGAGGTAAATTCACACATTGTTGTTATCCTAAACATACATGTTCAGAACCAATGCTGTGTTCAAGCTTTTTTTTAATATACCAAAATAATTATTATTATTATAGTGATATCCTTCCAGTGTTGTTTGAAATAAATAGATTGTGCATTTTACCTTGGGCAGCTGGGCAAAAAAATGGCCCACAATAACATTTCGATAAAATGTATTTTTTTTTTCTAGTTTCACTCCTTCATTTTAATAAAAAAAAAACACCAGGATAACTGAACTTCAAATAAATTAAACCCTGTTTCACGTAAAAAATAAATCATCGGTATTCGCAGTAATCCATGCTATATAACATGCATTTTTTTATATAACTTTGGACTTAAAGGAAACCGCACAAGATAGCTACGAAAACAAAATATATCATTGATCTATAAATAACAAGTTCTCCGTGTACCCCAGCCGGATGGTTCGTGGTTTTATAACCTGGTAATATCCTCGCCATGCTGCGCTCCTGTGAGTTCGTCGGGGGCCCCAGTGCTGGTGGCCGAGACAGCGGCGACTCCGCCGGCCGCAGAGCCTGTGTTGGACCCGGAGGATGAGGACGAGGAAGAGGAGGAGGATCTCACTTTGGTGTTCGGCAGCCTGTGATCCTTTTTCCATTTCATCCTGCGGTTCTGAAACCAGATTTTAATCTGCCGCTCGGAGAGCACCAGGGTGTGCGCGATCTCAATGCGCCTCCGTCGGGTTAAATACCGGTTATAGTGGAATTCCTTCTCCAATTCCAAGACCTGCTGCCGGGTGTAAGCTGTTCTAGACCGCTTTGGCTCCGTCCCATTGTAACCAGAGTTCACTGGGAGGAAAAAAAAAAGGGAGATGTGGAGAGAAAGGGTAGAAGGAGAAGGGAGAAAAAAAAGGAGGGGGTAAACAAAGTGAGATATGGCTCAGAAAGATTTATTAGACATGAATGTTTAGCTGTTTGAGGAAATTTAAATGGGAAGTTAAGAACTTCGCGTAATGAGAGGACACTCACACCCAACCATGATCTAAATTATTAATGCAAGATCACAAAGCTCAGATTTTTTTTTACCCTTCTCTTCTCTTATTCATTTCTCCCCTCCTCTCTCTCTATCGCGCAATACATAACAGCAGAAGCCACATGGTGATACGGCTGCCCTGAGTATACCTCGGCTATAAAATTTATGGTGGGTGTAATTACCAATGCCGAGTCGTAAATCCGCCTCAATTGTGCCATTTCAAAGGCTTCCCTGCTATCGGAGCAGGGGCTGGCAACGAGATGGGAGTCAGAGGGGCTTGATAAAGGGAGGGAAGAAGGGGAGAGAGGAGCGTGAGTAGAGCAGGGGGAACATAAACACCACAAGTTGCCTACCAGTGCTGACGTGAATTTTCTTCATCCACGGGTACACCACGGGCTGTTTGGAGGAGACTGTGCTGTTGGGATGCTCCGGGGTGGCTTGGTTGCAGGCGGAGGCTGCGGCCGGCGGGGTGGCGGGGGACATGGACAACTGTGGGGTCTCACATGACGCAGGCTGGCCCTTTCCCGTCAGCAGGTGCGCGGAGTGGGGTATTCCGTGTCCCCGCGGCGTGTCGGGCTCGGGGATGCTTGCACAGTTATACTGGCGCTCTTGGTAGCTCGCCCGCGGAGGAGGGTATAACTCCTGGTGGTGATGCTGGTAGCCTGTGTCCCTTGCGCGGCTGTAATATTCTGGACTGTGCTCGGGGATGTAGTTGTTTTGCGAATATTCCTCGCATGGAGGAAATTTCGGATCAATGTAGTTAGACTCCATCAAATACGAGCTCATGATCATTAATTTCTGGAGTGGAAAATAATTTTTCTAGCTTTGTCGTTTTTCTGCTCCATAAAGCCCTCCTACTTGCGAGCAGCCCTGTAAAGTTACTTTAACCACGTGACCCAGTGGCCCAATAGCAGAGGAAGAGGTAGTTCCCGGATAAGGAACCAGAGGTATTTAGCATACCTACAGTCGCCATTGTGGGCACAAAGCGCTCTCTCTCTCTCTCACTGTCCGCTCGTGTCTCTTTATCCCTCCTTTTTCCCCTCTTCTTCCCCCTGCCTCCCTCTCTCTGGTTTTGTTACCAAGGTAATTGATCTTGGGGACAAAACTAGTAGCTGCTGACCAAGGGAAAAAAAAAATAAAACAGGCAAAATCCATGGCTACCAATTATTCAAAGGGACAATGGTTGGCCAAGGATAAAGCACAACAATAGAAAACCAATCATTTTATTAGCTTGCTGCACTTTGCATAAAGGTTATTTGCAAATTAATGAAGACACATCTTTTTTTTATCAGTATTAGTTCAGCTGGCAAACTGACAAACCGACATTAGAGCTGATAGCCGGACCTTTCCAAAATAAAAACAATTCATTTCACTTTCTAATTAGTTGTTCCTGATAGAACATGCCTTGACCATGTTTTATTTGCTTTGACATTTTGTAGTAATCCTTTACTTAAGATCAAGACCAAATCTAACCTCTGAGCTTCCACACATGCAAATGCCTCTAGAAGCACAAAAACACACACTCTGAAAGTTTCAGGAGGTTAAATTTAAGACTTTTATAGATCATATTAAATAACTGCAAGATGTGGCTGAAAACTGTCATGATATAAGTGTTTCATATCAGTTGTATCAATAGTTATTGATTTTTTTGGTCATAAATATTGCCAAACTGACGGCGTAATTTTTCCTGTTAATCCTGTTGTCACTCCACACCATTGTTATTGTTGTTGTTGTTTTTATTGTTATTACTATTATTATTAGGACTATGAGGCATGGTGGCAGAACCTTAAACTGCTACTGCGCAAAGTAGTCAACAGGTTGTTGCTAGGTAACTAAATGGTGAGTGAGATAGTTGATGCACCAACATTGCTCAACTGGCCCTGATAGGTTGAGTCAACTGTGGGGTCTCCATGGTGCAGGCTAAAGCCTCACCTCTGCCTACATCACCCAGAAGGGTTTGCGTTTGTGGATGGAAGTTAGGTTAAACATTTTTTCAGACTTATCTATTAGTATTAATCACATATGTATCGCGATACATATTGTCATTGATTTATTGTCCAACCCTACTATTCATTCATTCATTCATTCATTCATTCATTCATTCATTCATTCATTCATTTTCTGCACATCCTTTTCCCTTAGTGGGGTCCGGAGGGTTCCAACCTTACTATTATGATTAAAATTTTAGAGATAAGTGAACTTCCAAAATATCTTCACTAATAATGCAGCTAGCTCGCAGCTTAAATGGAACCTAGCTAAAGATTTAAGCAAGCTCTTTTACACGTGTTACTTAGCTTCAGCGCCTTTAATCAGCGCATTTGCACTTCATTAAGGTTACTGTTGTCGGATCTTAGTCAACTACTACAAATTTATAGAAAATATTAGGCAGTGGTGGATAATTAAAGCTGAATTGTTGTGTTATTGTATTTAAACATTATTAATTCAATACTCACAGAAGATATAATCAAGTATTTGGATTTATTTGACCTCCAACAGGATTCATTACTGCGCGTGATCAAGAAATGTGTGTTTTGGTCAGAGGTTAAGGGTAATGTTCAAATATGTTAAACAAACAGATAATAAAAAACAAGAGAAACAAAATAACAACAAAAAAAGACCTACTGAACTGTAATTCACAACCTTGTACTGTTAACCTTTGTAAAACCTTTTACATTAAAATGTAGATTTGAGACTTTTCAAGATCTCTCTGAATCCCTGGAAAATGGTGTAAGACTGGGACATATGCTGAGTAACTCTATGGATCTCAAACACAACTCAGTTGCTTCAGAATCTGGGTTTAAATCTGTCAAAAGTTAATTTCCAGTCACAGTGTTGTACCGATGCCAACATACCAGTTTGAATCTTGCACCTGTTGTGATGTCATCAACTGCAAAACAGACTAAATAGACTTACCATTCTTTGTATCTGAAATCTGCTTTTAAAAATATTTATTCCTTATGCAATTCATAGTTTATTATCCAGCTGTGTTTTTATCATCAGTGTACATTTGTTATATGTCTCTGGATAGTCTTTAATGATCTTAAGAATTAGAAGAACTTTCAAGAATCACTTGAAGTGATTTAAATACAGACATTTAATAGGATTGTGGTTCAGTCTGTAACACAACACAGGAGATGTGAGATGCTCAGGAGATGTGGTTTAATTCTCAAAGCAGACCAATCGTGGAGCAAGGTAAGAGCGCCAATGAAGATACAGCCTAAAAAAGCAAAAAACAACCTTCACTTTTACATTGTTTTGTCTATAATCTTAAATCAAACAGTTATACTTTAATGAAATATAATGAAAAAGCAAAATTTTTCAATATAATCCTAGTAAGACAAACATATATATATATAAAAAAAAAAAAAAATCATACATCAGAAATCATTTGCTGCTGGACAAAAATAAAATCCAGATCAATCAATTACAGAAAACACAAAAGCAGATCTACACATGGATAGCAAATGTTGTGCACACAATCCCAGTGTTTACAATAAAGAGTCGTGGCACTCATGCTCTATAGTATGTCTTTTAAAATAGAAGAACCTGTTTCAGTAAGTTCTGCTTCCTAAGGACGCAACAAGCACTTCATTAAAAACAATTTAGCAAAATATATAAGTATAAGTCATTTAGCAAAGCATGTTTCTAATCACATAGCTGGGGTCAATCTTAGTCACACACCTGACAAATCACAAATATGATAAGGCCACAAAACATGGAAGTCTGAAAGATGCAATAAAAGAAATCCAAAAACAAAAAATCAAATATTAAAATACTGCATGAACTAGAAATTACTATTTAGTTAAGCTACATGTGATTCTTCAGGTCAGAAAATTGCAATCAGGAGAAGGGACTAGTACCTTAAAACCTGTCTAAATAGTCTTCTTAACCCCATGTTAATGTATCTTTGTACTTCATTCTTCATTTTGACTTCATTCATCTGCTACTTACTGCACATGATGGGAATAATAAAAACATAGCCATACAGTAGCTCATTTACCTGCAGCCTTGATAACAGTTAAGACAAAACACCACAACGTGCCACAGCTCATCAGTAGACTGCTAGGGGTGGGGTGGGGGGGTGGGTCGTTAAATAACATTACATCCCTTAAAATAAACAGGGCGGTTAGCTCAAATAGCAAAATTATATTTAATTCTTCGATTTCAACTATCCAAATGTTTACGACTACAAGGCAATATTTCATCTCAGCTGTTACTATGTTAATCCTGGCTAGAGCCCTGACCATGAGTTACATGACTTGTGGTTGACTTTTATGTTGTAAGCTGATGCTGTAAGGCTGCCTCAACTTGGCTTCCCATTCTTCTCTCATCTCTTCAAACATGCTACTTCTCCACATACCCTAACCTAACATAATAATAATAATAATAATAATAATAATAATAATAATAATAATAATAATAATAAT
>CAEGAF010176657.1:0-13098 GCA_903067075.1 Micropoecilia bifurca | reverse complement strand
TGTGTGTGTGTGTGTGTTTCCTCTCTTTTCATACAAGTTTCACAACCGTTTGAGCTGGTTGGAATGGACCTAATAGGGAAAATGAAACCCACAGAAAGTGGCAATCACTACATCTGCGTGATGACCGACTATTATACCAAATGGACACAGCCATACCCAATTAACTCTAAGACAGTAGAAGTTGTCGCTAAACAAATACTTAAATTTGTCTTTCAATTTGAAGCATCAAAAATAATTTTAACCGACCAAGACACAGAGTTTGTGAATTCGGTAAAGTTGAATTTCATCAACATTTCTTTTTGTTTCAAATATGACATGCATTCAGATCTCTGTGCAAACTTGTGGGGTCCAAACCAGCAACTTGGGACGAGTATCTCGACGCGGTAATGTTTGGACTTAGGACAATAAAAACAGGTGACCCCAAAGTCGTCACCATTCCTTTTTAATATTTTAGACGGGAAGCTTGTTATCCGTTTGAGATCCCCAAGCAACATGATGTTTGAAACATTAAAAAGTGATATTTCAATTGTGTTACAATGACATATCAATTCCACATGTACTTCAAGTCTGACATTGATGTGTATTATAGATCAACAGCACTGTTGAACAGGTTATGGAGGAAGACATTGAATACAAAAGGCATCTGGATGCTGTTAAGGAAGAATTACTTGTGTGATTAAATTTGGAAAAACAATCTGTCTCTTTTCTCGCGTGGCTGCATGTGGCCACAGAAACACAACAATGCGTGATGATGTCACAGAATTGCAGAATTTAATCCAAAATGGAACAAAGTATAAGACACAACAGGAAACTACAAAATAATAGAGACTCATTCATTATCTGAGACCAAGAGAAAGGGACAGCAAAGATGGAGAAAGCAAAAACATTTTTGGAGAACTTGCAAAGGGCAAAATCTAATTCGTTACTCTGTTTGGAAAGTTTGATCTTCTTTTCTTTAATTTATTCAAATGAGGCATATGCTTGCTCATCCAACCAGAACCTGTCTCTGACCCTTTTTAAAGTTAGAAACTCCCTGCAATTCATTCACAAGATCAAACACCAGTTTCTCCATTGTCTAAATATGTTGGAAGCAGGGCTTCTCCAAACTCCTGCAGTTTCATGACTTTCACAGATCAGTGTGAAAAGCTGGAACTTCCTACTGATTGTAGGGTTGATCAGAGATCTTGACAAACAATCTGCTTTAACTACAGGTAGAATAAAGATCAATAGGCCAGAATATGTTATAAATTTTAAAACTATAATTAGACTATTTCAATCAAGTCATGTTAAATTTTAAAACTAACTTATTTTAAATATATTTTCCACAAAAGATCTCATTGAGGAAAATGTGACCAGATCGCAAACGTTGACAGAGAAAAGGCTGCGCTCATCTAGCAGAAAGGAACCATTCAGTGTGGGACAGTTGATGTGAGGCAAAATGTAAAAGTCAACAAAGAAAAGAGGGTAAAGCTGGAGCCCAATTTTCTTAGGCTGTTTAAAATATCAGCCCTCCAGGCAGAGTGCTGACTTTATTACAGACAATGGAGCACTATAAAAACATCAGTATCGATACTGATATCGGTACTGGTTTTATATCAACAGGATAATATTTGGGGGAACATAGGTAGAGCATGCAGATATTGGCAGGCTAATAATTTGCTATGCCAATAAATGCATCCCCATAGTAATATGGTTATCTCCTTCAAAGAGGGAAATAACCTTTTCTACATAATCACACTTGTTCTATGATCTACTGGTTTAAGTTTCATATCTATAAGACATTTGACAGGGGATGCAGATATTGGCAGGCTCAGAAATGTAAATGTATCTACGTAATGGGGCTTTGTTTTCTCATGCATTAAGCTATTATGGTGTTAAAAATAAAAAGCGGGGAATTGTAAACTATTAGTGGAAGATACATTCTTCAGACACTAACTGTAAAACATTCGACACATCTGTCTCAATAAAGGTGTCATAACTGTGTTTATTTCAATTCATCTGTGAAATAAAACCCACTTTACATTATCAAGAAACATGATAATGTTACCAATATCTTTAAAAGTTGCCTCTTCGGTCAGTTTTATCATCAATATGCGAGACTTTAGAGTGAAAGACGTTTCCGCGACAGGCATGCATTTCTCGGCATAACACCGGTCTTGGTGTTCAGACTGGTCTCGAGACCACTTTTTGATGGTCTCGCCTCGAACCCGACCGCATTTGGTTGGTCTTGTCTAGGGCATTGAGGTCTCAGAACCACAACTGCGGAAATGTCACTAAACTTACAGCATGCTGTCCAGCTTATTTGTTAACATAATTGTTTTCACTGAATGCAAAACATACCGATTAAAATCCAAGCAATAATGTGACTTACTACTTACATGTTTCTGTTTCCTCCCCACCTTCCACCTGTCGCTCCAAGACATGCGCAGTGGTTTTCTCTGAGTGGCAGAAGATGTCTGTCTAATCATCAGTAATACATAAATCATAAGAAATCTGATGGCAACAGCTAATTCAGCAGTGCTTCGCTTTCACAGGCAGTGGGGACGTCTAACTTTTATCGTCACTTAGAAAGGAAGTAACGATAAAAACGACACACGTTGCATCTATGATGAAAGAAAGTTGTCACTCACTGCTCTGAATTATTGTGCGGAGGTGTTGAGTCACATATCGCATATATGGGACAACGCTATAACCAAAAGTCTGCAATATAGTGATGTGACATTCAGGAGCGATCCGATTCTTCTGAACGGCTCTTTACTAAGAGGATAAGACTGGAGCCTCACTCAGAGCCATTCTTTGTTCTTTTAATGTTCTGTGCACACTGCAGTAGCTATTAATATTTTATTTAATTATACACATTGACATGAAAATAATTAGCAAATAACTAAAACAAGAACGGAAGAACATACTCATTGCTCTTTGATTGTTTTCCTCACCTGTCATAGTGGCAGACATTACAGCCCTGTATGCTGCCTGGCTTCATGCAGCAGGACAGAGTGAGAACAGTCACGGTGAGCACATTGTGGTTGGTTACTTCTTGGTTATTGCTCCTTGGTCAGTATTTATAGTTGAAGGTTGTTTACCATTAGGGCATTGCCTTAATTGTTATGTTTAGTGGTGCAGACAGTGGTGGTAACTGACATGGATAGTATGGGCAAAGGCCCAGGGCGTTATCTTTTTAGGGATGGCACGAGACCTTCACAAATTGTAGCACAGAGATGGAAGCAAAGCAGAACAGAGTTTGAATTGACAATGATGCTGGTTATGTCAGGAAGGGTTTGTTTTGAAGTGGAGGCGAGCCAAAAGAGGAACGGTGGTGTGGCATCTTGCAATTTATCTCTCTTTCTTCAGACACGAGTTGCAGTACAAGGGTAGAATACAACACAGGCACAAGAATCCAGCAACAAACAAGGACGTGACTCAAACTTAAATACTACAGGAGACAGGTGAGGATAATAACTGAGTAGGAGACAAAGGTGACACACATCAGCTAAATTAACAGAGGAGACAGAGCTGGAGAATGAGCTAGATCAAAAATAAAACCCGACACCTGACAGAAAACTAAACGTGAAACAAAAAAAACCCCACACCACATCTCAAAACACTGACACCGTGACAGGTTAAATTTATTTAAGCTCTATTTAGTATCTAAGAGATTTTCGGGAATGTGACTCTTTCATATCAATTTGAGAACCAATTTTGATCATATTTCACAGTTTATTGTGTCATAACACTGGTCTTGGTCTTGTCTCTGTCTTGGGTTATTTGGTCTTGACTACAACATTAGGTAAAACTGAATAACAAGAAGAGTCACTGAAAAACAACAAACATACTTTATGCATATGACGTTGTCAAGTGGAAGTTGCTATGGATGAGGTAGGCAGGGAGGAGCTGTTGTGATCTGTTTGCCAGAAAGAAATAAAGTGACATAAAGAGGAGTTACAATCACAGAGCTGCCTCAGCTCTGATCTTTCATGGTCTCTGATAATGAAGTTTCATGATGAAGAACTTTGCTTTCCACAACTTAACACCTCCTGTAGAAAACCAGCGGTTCCATGGCTTAATGCTGTATTTCTGCAATTTCTGGTCTCCTTCATCTGTGTGCTTACTGTTACTCTAAATCTGCTTGTTATCATTTCAATCTCTCACTTCAGGCAAGGAAAACTCATAGTGGAACGCTTTCACTATTTCTGCAATGTGCATAATGTTATCGGCAGGCTCACCGTGTTTACATTGAATTCAATTCAAATTATAGATTCCATTTAAACGTTTAATCTGTGATGTTTCTGTGCTAATTTTCATTCCAGTTTTTTTATTATTCTGTTTTCCTCCCCAGGCAGCTTCACAAAACCACCAACTTCCTGCTTCTGTCTCTGGCCATATCAGACTTCTTGGTGGGCCTTGTGTTCTCTCCAGGTGCAGGTTATAGATTAACATCTTGCTGGTTCCTTGGTGAAATAATGTGTCTGCTTTACACATACATTGTCAGTCTTACAGTCTGTGCCTCAGTGGTAAATGTTGTACTGATATCCGCTGACCGATATGTAGCTATATGTTACCCTCTGCATTATCACAGGAGAATCACTGTGACGAGAATACGAGTGTGCATCAGTCTGTGCTGGATTTATTCAGCTTGCTACAGCACCTTGTTTGTGAAGAATGGCTTCATTGGAAAGAAAACGTCTTGTCATGGAGAATGTTTGCTTTTCATTGATTTCAATTCCACAGTTTTAGATCTCAGTTTATTTTTTATCACTCCAGTTACAGTCATCATAGTTCTCTACAGCAGAGTGTTTGTAGTGGCCGTTTTTCAGGCTCGAGCCATCCGCTCCACTGTTACAGCTGTGTCCCTGCAGCGTTCAGCAACTGTAGGAAAATCTGAGCTGAAAGCAGCCAGGACTCTTGGTATTTTAGTCGTTGTGTTTCTGATATGTTTCTGTCCATTTTACTGTGCTGCTCTAGGAGGTGATGTCTCGTTTAACACGTCTGCTGCTGCGCTGTGTCTTTTCTGCATTAATTCTTGTCTTAACCCTTTAATCTATGCCATATTTTATGCCTGGTTTAGAAAAGCGATTAAACACATTGTGACACTGAAGATATTCCAGCCTGGCTCCAGTAAGGCCAATATACAGTAGACTAAAGGAAAGTAATTAGAAGTGCAGATTTTTGTAGCCTGCTTGTCTTTAAATGATGTTACCAAGGTTTCTCTTTCTTTTTATTTAATATGGCAGAAATTATACATTCTTGATATTGTTAGATATTAACTGACATGGACCTGAACCCTCACTTCATGTGATGCCATAGCTTCTAATAAACGGCAACGAGACCCAGGTTTTAAATGCTCAGCTTGGATCAAACTGAGATATTGGAGCCACCAGGAATGTAAACAACTATTCACCACCATAGCAGCTCTGCTCTATAGATTATGTATTGTTTTAGCTATGTGTAATGGAAGTTTCCTGTTGAAAAAAAAAGTTCCCTCTGTTTGATTTTAATGAATGTGAAATTAAAACAAACACCTCTTCCTTTAACTGTGTTGGTTGCTTTTATTTACACCAAAAACGACTGGAAAGGCATATCCAAATTAAATCAGCTGCTGTTCTTGAACAATTTGGAGTAAATGCAAAAGCTTGGTCTCTTTATGAAGATGACAAGCTAAATTTTCTATTTTTGCAGTCAAAAATACTTTAACTATAAGTAGTTTGTTTTCTGGTTAGTCTTTAATTTTACAATTCATTTTCAACTTGTTAAAAGCTGAAAAATATTCAGGAAATTTTTACCTGATTTATACAAACTATATTTTTGTGCACATTTATATTTAAAACTTACTTATATTATGATGTGAGATTTTCTGACTGGGATTAATTATGGGGATTACAAAACCAGAAGTGAGTATCTTCTGACCAAAATAGAAAAAAATTAAGAGAGGAGGATGAACATGTTAATGTTAATGACATAAAATCATAGGGTAACTAAAATAATCCCTGTTGACTCTATAACTCAGCAGTGTGTCATCCAGCATCTCAGAAATCAGTACCACTAATTGAAAAACTACCAATTTATTTATCAGGGTCTGAAAGGTTAAGTTTGATCTTATCATCATACACTATAAAAAAAATATGGTAAACCCCCCCACAATAAAACTGGCAGCTTTTAACAATTTGAAATTGAAATGTAAAAATCAAGACTAACTGGAAAACAAAAGGAGATTCAAGTGAAAAAGATCATATTAACCATATTTACACTGTATTTTACTGTAAATTAGAGACTTTTTATCTATAAGTCGAGAACACAAATGAGACGCTCTCAAAACATTACATTTATTTTAATGTTTTGTAATTTGGCAAGTTTAATGGCAGTGTTTCCCAGGGCTTTGCATTCTTAGTTCTTTACAGTCACATATGATTGGCTGGTTTAATAATGTGGCCTTTGCAATCCCACCTAGTGACGGGTCATGTGAAAAAGCTTCTATTTTTTTACTTGAATCACAAGAGTCGAGTGAGTGAGAGCCAGCTCCAGACTTTTCTTTCTTTTCATTGTTCATCTCATTCTGCAAAACCTTGCTGTGATTGGAGCAGCTTGTCTCCTTCTGAGAGTCTTCTCAAGAAATATTAACTAATTCAGAGCCAAAGATTACAGGTCATCACTCTTCCAGCTGACTGTCATCCAGGGCCAGCAGGGGAACCAGTGGAGTCTTAAGTACCTGGGAATTGAAGTGGACACACACTTGGATTTTAAGACATACACAGACTACACCTATAAAAAAGCACAACATTTCTACCAGCTGAGAAAACTGAGATGTTTTAGTGTTAAGGAGATTTTAACTCTGGTTCACAAACCATTAGGGATAGAAAATAAATCAATAACAATATATATTGCCATAGACATGAGATCAATATCAATAACACATCTGATGGCATGTTCAGTGTTCAATATATAGACTATCTGAACTCTAGAACCGCACAGCATATTGGGGAATGTAGCCAGAGGAAAGACTTTAGCTGCTCTACCTCTCACAACTAGAGAAATTGGTGCGGACCTCGACTTGGGACTATCCACTGCTCCACTATCTTGAGATGCCGGATAGTGGACAGAATCACCTCGAAGCTGTGTGGAGATCTTTCTCCATGGCCTCTCTGAACTACTCTCACGCCCGAGTTTTTGCCCCAGCAACCACTTGAGCCTCATGGCGCTTGGACTGCCGGTACCCATCAGCTGCTTCTGGGGTCCTAAATGCCAAGAAACTGAACTCCTTCTTCAGCCTGACAGCATCCCTCACCAAAGGTGTCCACCAACGGGGTTGAGAGTTGCTGCCACAACATGCACCGACAACCTTGCTGCCACAGCCCCGATACGCTGCCTCGCCAATGGAGGTGCGGAACATGGTCCACTCAGACTCAACGTCCTCCACCTCCCCCAGGACGTGAAAGATCAAAGTTAAAGCTCTGCCCCACGGGAGAGGCCTGGGAAGTGGGGGGATGTGGGGGAAGTTCTGTCAAGTTGGGATGCTGAGAGTACAATCATGACAAAAAGTATGAAGTGTTTTGATTTTAGAAAATGGCTCCAATGAAACAAAAGGTGAAAATTTGAAAGGGGTCTGAAAACTTTCCATACCCACCAGACTTTGCAAGTTTTCTGGGGGAAGCCATGCAGTAAAATAGGTCAAACTGAATAACATGAAGAGTCATTGAAAAACAACAAACATACTTTATGCACATGATGTTGCCAAGTGGAAGTTGCTATGGATGAGGTAGGCAGGGAGGAGCTGTTGTGATCTGTTTGCCAGAAAGAAATAGTGACATAAAGAGGAGTTACAATCACAGAGCTGTCTCAGCTCTGATCTTTCATGGTCTCTGATGATGGAGGTTCATGATGAAGAACTTTGCTTCCCACAACTAAACACCTCCTGTAGAAAACCAGCGGTTCCATGGCTTAATGCTGTATTTCTGCAATTTCTGGTCTCCTTCAACTCTGTTTTTACTGTTACTCTAAATCTGCTTGTTATCATTTCAATCTCTCACTTCAGGCAAGGAAAACGTATGGTGAAACGCTTTCACTATTTCTTTATTGTTGATAATGTTATCAGCAGGAAATAATTACACACCATGTTCGCAGTAATTTTAACTCAAATTCTAGATTTCATCTGCAACATTTCTGCATTCCAGTTTTTTTATTATTCTGTTTTCCTCCCCAGGCAGCTTCACAAAACCACCAACTTCCTGCTTCTGTCTCTGGCCATATCAGACTTCTTGGTGGGCCTTGTGTTCTCTCCAGGTGCAGGTTATAGATTAACATCTTGCTGGTTCCTTGGTGAAATAATGTGTCTGCTTTACACATACATTGTCAGTCTTACAGTCTGTGCCTCAGTGGTAAATGTTGTACTGATATCTGCTGACCGATATGTAGCTATATGTTACCCTCTGCATTATCACAGGAGAATCACTGTGACGAGGATACGAGTGTGCATCAGTCTGTGCTGGATTTATTCAGCTTGCTACAGCACCTTGTTTGTGAAGGATGGCATAAGTGGAAAGAACATTCCATGCCAAGGAGCATGTGTGCTTCTTGACTATAATGCTTTTGCTATTGATCTTGTTTTAACTTTTACTATCCCAGTTACGGTCATCATAGTTCTCTACAGCAGAGTGTTTGTAGTGGCTGTTTTTCAGGCTCGAGCCATCCGCTCCACTGTTACAGCTGTGTCCCTGCAGCGTTCAGCAACTGTAGGAAAATCTGAGCTGAAAGCAGCCAGGACTCTTGGTATTTTAGTGACTGTGTTTCTGATATGTTTCTGTCCATTTTACTGTGCTGCTCTAGGAGGTGATGTCTCGTTTAACACGTCTGCTGCTGCGCTGTGTCTTTTCTGCATTAACTCTTCCCTTAACCCTTTAATCTATGCCATATTTTATGCCTGGTTTAGAAAAGCAATTAAACACATTGTGACACTGAAGATATTCCAGCCTGGCTCCAGTAAGGTCAATATACAGTAGACTAAAGGAAAGTAATTAGAAGTGCAGATTTTTGTAGCCTGCTTGTCTTTAAATGATGTTACCAAGGTTTCTTTTTTTTAATATGGCAGAAATTATACATTCTTGATATTGTTAGATATTAACTGACATGGACCTGAACCCTCATTTCATGTGATGCCATAACGTCTAATAAACTGTAACAAGACCCAGGTTTTAAATGCCCAGCTTGGATTACAGTGACAAAGCATTTTATAGGGCTCACACACACACACACACACACACCTGACTCATACTGAGATAATGGAGCCATTAAGAACGTAAACTACCAGCTATTCACCACCATAGCACCTCTGCTCTATAGATTATGTATTGTTTTAGCTATGTGTAATGGAAGTTCCTTGTTGAAAAAAATGTTTCCCTCTGTTTTGGTCTATTGATTGTGACATTAAAACAAACACCTCTTCCTTTAACTGTGCTGGTTGCTTTTATTTTCTTTATAAAAACACTGAGCACATCAAAATCGTTAAACCAGCTCAAACATCCTAGTTAAGACAACTACGTTAAAACAAACTTAAAAGAAAGAAAAGTATATATTTTCCTTTTATGTTGATGATAAACACATATATTAGTGTTTATTATCAACCTCACAAATCTGATGTGATACGAGTTTATCAAAAAATGTTTAATTTGTGTGTGCTGCCCAAACTAATTCACATACAAAATTTATCAGGCGACATTGTGATAACATTCTTATAAAAAAAATAAATAAATAGGACCAAACATTAAAATGCATAAAACAGAACAACAGAAACATGGCTTTCTTTAGAACCACCCAACTTACAAAAACCCTTGAATTTACAACAAACATCACATAAGGCTGCCTTTGATTAAGGGTGCAACAATATTTGTTAATGCTAGAAATTTGCAATATTTAAGCAAATTAATCTGAACAAGGGGAAACAATATTTGTGTTCAATCTCCCTAGGATTTAATTTGAGTTCTGTTTGAAAATTGCATGTGAAAAATGAGCTAAATATATCTCAGAAACTGAAATGTTGCATTTACTGCTATATTAGTAAAATTCAGAGAATATGTTTGACCTGCAAACCCGAGTTTGTTTGAGTTGTGACAGTTCTGTCAGGAATGGGCCAGAACTATTGTGAGAAGCGTCTGGACGGAAACCTAAAAGGTTTGACCCAGGTCATGCAGTTTAAAAGACAGTTTTGACACTCACCAAATGTACAAAGTCTTCTGAATGCAAAAAAAGTACAAAGTAAAGAAATTCCTCGTTACATTTTCTCACTAAGGTTTCTGGCATTTAGAAAATAGAAATAATTTTGGTCATTTTAACTGACTTAAAACAGGAGACGTTGGGTCTGATTTAACTTCAGACATTACAATGTACATACATGTTGACAAAACAGAATTTCACAATTACAGTGTTTGAATTAAATTAGACATTAAATAAAAATCCCATGTGATTAAACTTGTTCAGCGATAAGCCACTAGAAATTATGGCAGCAGTGGATGTAAACTGTTACATGACATATATTAATATTTCAAACGTCTGAACTAGTGCACATCATTTATCAGCCGTCAGAGGAGACGTTGTTGTTGGAGCAACAAGACGCTGGTATGGCTTCGTATTGCCATAAACTACGGTGTGACGTGGTGATGCAGATGCTGAGGACCCAGTTTTGCTGAGAAAATTATGATGATTTAATGACAAAAAATTCACAAATAATCCAAAAGTCCAGGCAGGACAGGATGACCAAAAAGGCTAAGGTTCACCACTTTCCTTCAACAGGTATAATCCAAACGAGCCACGACGAGCCAGATAGACAGACTAACAAGGACCCAACAAAGAACAAGAAACACAGATGGGTATAAATGCACAGAAGGTAATCAGGAAACGAGACACACCTGGGAACAATCAAGGGGTAGACAAGACAACATGGAGACTTAATAGACACAGAAACCTAAAATAAACACAGAAAAACTCAAATCCTTACACGTATGTGGTGTTTTGGGGAAATCATAGTCAAGGATTTTATAGAAGATATTGCAGGGATGTGGGTTTTTGTGTTAATTGAGTCTCTGCGTTGTCACGGCTACCCCTTAATTGTTCCTAGCTGTCTCAGATTTCCTTTATTACTCCCTGTCTATTTAAACCTACCTGTGTCTCTTGCTCCTCATCAGATTCTGGTCTCTTTGCTGTCATTTGCCGTGTAAAGTTGTGTATCGTGGTGTTATGTCATTGTTGTCTAGCTCCCTTCCAGTTGCTACCAGTGTCTGAGCTCCTTGCCTTATTGCTCACCTGTGCTGCCTGAACTTTGTACTCTTACTCATCAATAAAACCATAATTTTCACTGTAACCTGGGTCCGACCACGCCTGAATCCTCACCACCTAAAACCACATTTCATGACAGATGTATGAATTCAACACGTGTGAATGACTCGCAACGTTTTATATACCGTGATGCTGTGAAAGCTCTGGTGGAGCCAGCTGCACATTATCTGAAACAAAAACAAACTGTCATCCACCTACAAGGTGGATGGTTCCTTCTTGTTGTTGTCTTTGTGGTTTTGACCAGTAGTAACATCCAGCTGGTGTCGCACTACTGGTGTGATGTGAAAAAAGTGTTTCCATTAAAGTTTTAAGAAATAATTTTTTTCCCAATATGACTGAAAGAACACAAACTCTAATAGAAAACATGACGAATTTAGCATGTTTCCATTAAGCAAATTCATTTTCACAATTTCAATTTGCCCAATTCTATGGTGACTGGAAACGCAGATAGTGAGAAAAAAACTTTGAATATCTATTTGGTGTATGTCTAAAATCTGGTTTCACCTGCAGCCCTACTTCAGCATTTCTTGTGATAAATACTCAGGGCATAATTTGAACAGACTCCAAACAAAGACAATTACACGTTCTGTTAGTGGGCGAGTTATGGATGACCTATAAAGATTGTGAGTGCAAAATTGATTGCAGGTGCAAAAGTTTGATAACAAACTGTCACAACATAGTGACAGTTTTAACAAATATGTGAAGAAGATTAAAAAAATAAAATAAAAGTTACATATTGCACCTTTAAGGAACTAAGGTGGACATTATCATTTTTGTTGAGCTGATTTTGTTCAGTATTACATTTTGGGTAATGATTTTTACCCAAAAATCATTACCCAAAATGATTACAGAGGGTAACCCCACAGCCAGTTTATTTATTTGTTTATTTATCTTTTGATTGTGGCAGAACAAATAATTAACCCCAGCCAAAAGTCACTAAGTTGCCATCACACATTTGAATGCAAAAGGAAAATCACTGGGAAAAAAAGAATGCGAAATATCAATATGGGTAGATTTATTTGAATGAGATAAACTGTCTGTGTGCCTCCTTTTTCAACCAAGAAAAATTTTCTGATCACAAAAGAAAATATATCACAAAAACCTTTAATGAAGAATTGACCTAATGATTTCTCGCAAAGATTGAAAGAATGTACAAAAAAACAAACATGCCTTTGCTTTTCTCTTGTAATCTAACATTAAATGTTTAAGGTTAAATGAAACATTGCAAACATTGAAAGGCACATGAGTCCTGAATGAAAGCCCATCGGATTTCATTACCGTATGTTGGCCTCATGGGAGCCTGGCTGCAGTATCTGTAGACTGATGATGCGTTTGATGGCTTTCCTGAACCATGAGTAAAACAGTGCATAAATCACAGGGTTTAGACAGGAGTTCAGATAAAACAGAAAAACCAAAAGTGAGCCATGAGATGTGCTGGACAAATTAACTTCAGTAAGAGAATAACAGTAATAGGGACAGAAACATGCAAGGTAGATGACAATGAGAATCCCAAGCGTCCTGGCTGCTCTCAGCTCAGATTTTGTCGCTGTTGAACTTTGTGGATGTTGAAGTGTGACAACTGTGACACGAGAGCGCACGGCACGAGCCTGAGACACGGCCACCACAAACACTCTCATGTAGAGAACTATGATGATGGTCAATGGAAACACAAAGTTCAAAACGACATCGAGAGTTCCAGCAACATAGTTAATGGTGAGCTCACATTCTCCAGTGCAGGAGTTGCTTCTTCCTGGTTGGATCATGTCATCCTTCACGAAG
>CAEGAF010176645.1:0-15019 GCA_903067075.1 Micropoecilia bifurca | reverse complement strand
AGCTCCTCCAGGGGGACCCCAAGGCGTTCCCAGGCCAGCCGAGAGACATAGTCCCTCCAGCGTGTCCTGGGTCTTCCCCAGGCTCTCCTCCTGGTGGGACGTGCCCGGAATACCTCACCAGGGAGGCGTCCAGGAGGCATCCTGACCAGATGCCCGAGCCTCAACTGGCTCCTCTCAACGTGGAGGAATACATTCAGAGTTTAAGAAAAAGGGCAAAAATCAAAGTATTTTTGCATAATTCTGGGTCAGAAAATATGAAAATATATGCTTCATCTACACCATCCATAGTAAGTGACTGCTTGCTGCTTTTGTGCTAAGACCCAAACCTTTTCCCCCAGGCCCTCAGTCCAAAGTTGGAATAATTTAGTCTTTAGTGCGTCTCTTATTAAAGTAGTGAAACTAGAGCAATGTCCTTCCTAAATGGCTGTAATTATCATCTGTCACCATCTGACGTATTTTCCTTCCTAATATGATTTTATGCGAGGTTAATGTTGTTGTGCTGTGGGAGGACAGAGGAGAAGCTGCTGTGTTTCCTGTGTCATCTAGCTGGAATTTGCTGTTCCTGAAAAAAAAGGAAAAATCTGTGGCTGTTGAAAGCTGCTATGCTTGTTTTCTTTTTGTAACAGTTCCAGCTAAAGCTACGGGAGCAAATGGGAGGCTGAGGAGCAAACTGACAGCTCAACGCTTAAACTTAAATAAATCAAATCCACAGTTTTATTTTGATATGCATTTTCAGTAAACAATCCAGAGAATCTGAAGACTTTCCAGGAGCAACACAGAGACCTTCAGAGGTCAAAGAGGACATTTAGAAAAAAAACAACCTGACTGTAGCTTAACCTGTTCTGTCACCACCACAACAGCTCTGACTGGAGTCCGGGCCAACCTGCCGAGAACCAAACAACTGTAATGGGAGGAAGCGTCGACAGGTAACCTTACAAATGTCTAATGTGACTTTTCCCCATCATTACAAAAATAAATGAATGAATTAATACACTTCATTAATCCCCAAAGGGAAATTCACAACTTTGGTGAAAGACTGCATCCTTTCACCAGAGGGGAGGCAAAGTAATATGGTAATTAAAATAATAATAATTACTTTTCAATTTCTTAATTAAAAGAATTTTAAAAAATTGAAATAATTGAACTTTTAAGGATGACCTATTTAGTCAACCAATAACACAGAAACACAGCTTTGTTAAAAAGACAACTTTGCTTTCCATCTAAACTGGAAATACGTGCAATTAAAAGGTAAAAGAAGAAGCCATCCACACAAAACTATCTATTAATGTTTTCAAGACGTTTTGCGCATTGGTAAATGACCAAAATGTTGGATTTTACACATTTGTTTCTGGTCAATTTTGATGCGATCTTTGGGCTAAAGCATCTAATTTTAGCCCAGTGTTTTAAAAACTGATGAATTATTATTATTATTATTATTATTATTATTATTATTATAGGATATTTTATTAATCCAGCCCAATGCTACATAGAAAACTGACCCAGGATGGGCTTAGCAAAAACAAAACTGAGTCAGGGGTTTGACCTGCACTGCTTGGTAGGATTTTCAATGCCCCCAAATGTTTAGGGTGCTAAAGTGGATTCAACACCAATTCAACACCCAAAGAATACATCAGATTTTAATGCTACTTTTAACCCTTTCAGTGGCGAGACATGTGGCACACACTGTGCAGTAAGAGTTCTTCACAGGGTGAACAACCATGTTCACATAAAAGCACCTAAGCTAACGGTCAGAGGAAGCCGGTGTACCTAGAGAGAGAACACACAGAAAGGTCAAAGCCAGTGTTTGAGCTTAAAAACACTAAAGTCTGGTCTGGTCAGGTCATTGCTTAGTTCAAAATGATAGCCTGTGGAGATAAAGACAAACCTTCTCAAGAAGTGAGACAGGCAAACAGAAACGTTTCAAGAAGCTTCACCTGTGATTCAGAAAACTGACATGTAACTCATGTCTGCTGGTCTCTCAATCGCACTGGTTCTGTCGACTGTAGGGAATCTGACTGAGCGCCTGTCACTTTTCTAAGAGTTGTTAAATAAATACATCTCATGAGGCAAACCCTCTGAGACACATCTATCTAAAAGAGGAGCTTAAACAAAAGCTAGGCTTGTGTTTTTTTCAGTTCTGTTCTAGCCTGGAACCACCTAATGAAATGATTTCCTCTTCTTGTATTTCTATTCATGCAGGTGATTTTTCCCGTTAGGGAACAGGAACATCTGACGAAACACCCAGAACAGGTAGAAGGGTTAAAAAGCTTAATATCTGCTAAAAAAAATCACCACCAAATGGAGAAGTTGTGTCCACGATCACCCAAATGAGCTACTTTTAAAGAGGTACTTGTTTGGACCTTTTAACAACATCCTTCAACACAAAAACATGAATGACTTTCTAATTCATACAGCTGTGAGTCAAGCTCTAAAAGTCACTCAGATGTGTTTCTACAAAAACCAGTGTGGAGATTCAAAAAGCCTCAAAATATGAGCATCAATCAGTACAAACTTGTTTACAGACACAGGTAGAAAATTCAGCACCTTTGTATTTAACAACTTTAAGTTGTTCTTGTTTTTTCAATGCATTGCGGATGCTGTTGTAGAACCACACTTTCACCCTGCATGGTGGAGTGATAGTGGTTGATCCCCAATATATTTAGTCTATTTTGGCTTTTTTGTCGCACTTAGATGTTTCAAGTCATGATTTCAAATTTTATGGGGGGTTTGGGGGGAGGAGGGGGGAAATGTTATGGAAATTAATTTAATGACATAAAACCTTCAAGAGCAAAGGGGGAAAAAATAAAAATCAATACATATTTAAGGGGACAAATACTATTTCACAGTCCTGCACTCTGTACCGTATCTCTCAGGCCACAAGATTTATAATGATATGGAGTTTGACATAACTGCTTTACTTACGGTCAAAAAAGATGTAAAGTGTTCAAACTGAGGAAACGGTGTGCAGTTTTTTGCTATGTGAATGTTTTGTTGATGGGAGATAAATGGAAGGTTGTCAGGTTGAAGCCACGTCATAATATGGCTTCAGTTCTGTAAACAAGTGCGCCCTCTGTAGGTGACATCATGTCCATCTCCTCATTTCATTTAGATTTTTTTTAAATAAACACAGATAGCTGATTGTTAATAACAATAATAATAATAAAAACATTGTTAATCTATGAACAAATGTAAAATGTGATAAGCTAATTAAGGAGAGTGTAGATTGTTGGTTTGTTATTTAGATCCACACAACAGGAAGTCTCAGTTCACACTTAATATTTTTATCCACCACTAGGTGGAGCTCTCCCCTACTGTTTGTCTTCTGAGTTCACAAGTGAACAAAATAATCTTTGAAACCAGGAAACATTCTAATGTAAAAAAAAAATAATAATAAAGTAAAAAAACACAAAGTAATGGCATTAGGGAGCCAGTGTCAATCATTACCTGCACATATAATAAGCAACATGATCATTTATAAATAAATATGAAGCTGTTGGAAAGATTTTGAAGATATAAAGCAATATTTCAGGAGGAACAGGGTCAGGTCAAACCATATTTCCATCATGGAAGAAGAAGTGGAGGATGGTTGAGGAATATAAATATCTGAGTGTTCACCTGGACAATAGACTGGACTGGAGACGCAACAGTGAAGCGTCTCTAAGAAGAGACAGAGCAGACTGGACTTCTTGAGGAAGCCAACATCCTTCAAGGTTTGCAGCAAGTTGCTGCAGATCTTCTATAAGTCTGTTGTTGAGAGCATCTTGCACCCAAGTTGTAGAGAAATCTTTGGTTCCTCCAAAGAAAAAGAAGAAAAGGGATCATAAGACACGATGTAAGAATCGTGTCTTATTTAAAATAAGAATCGTGTCTTATTTAAAATAAGACACGATTCTTACATCACGACTCTTACATCACGTTTCAGTGGATGTTTAGTGGCGGCCCTGAAGCTACTCCAGCTCACAGTTACAGTTAAGCTGCCAAATGCATAAGAATCAAAGTTCATATAGAAAATAACAGAAAGAAAATGAACAGATCGCAGGAAACATCTGTATTCCCACCACTTTCTTTAACCTCTCTGGAGTCTGAGAACAGCAATAATCATACATTGTAAATCTACTACATCCTTCAAGGTAGTAGATTTATTACAGCTTGATAATAAATAAAACAGAAAACAACCCATTATTTAGTCAAACATGGAATTTCTCATTGGAAAAGGGACTCAAAATTTCAGGAATATTAAAAGATTTTCATTTCAGACACAAAGAAGTTTATTAAACAAACTAAAAGTAGAATTTCAATTAAAGGCGCGTTGCAATGCTTTCTTACAATAGTCTATCAAATTAAAATAAATAAATGACTGTTGCCTCAAAGAAGTTCATTCATAAAAACAAACTTTAAAATAAGGACTTGTGAAGGAAACAAAAAGTAATATGTATTCTGGTTAGAGATACACTTGATTGGCAAAGAAGAGAAGGGATTTTTTTTTAAATGCTCATTAAAAGCATCAAAACCCAGAGTTTCAGTCTGTAAGTGGTTCAAACATCACCTTAAAAAGGAGTAGGTAAAGGTGTGGGACATGGATGAAATCATTTGCAATTCCTTCATTTCCTGTTAGACTCAAAACAAGAGAACTGGAAACAAACCTTTTTCTCGTATATCAGTGAGTCCCTAAAAGAAAAAATCTGAGTCTGTCGACGTCAGAACCAGAAAGTCAAGGAAAATCACAAATATGCTTCTGTCAGTAAAAGCCTGGTTGGTAAAATCCAGTACGAACTGAGGATGTTTTACACCAACATGAAATATTCTGTTCAGCTCCAGCTTAAATCAGAAAGTCAAAATGTTGCTCATAATTCACAAGTTTCTGGGTAAACTGATTTCTAATTCATTTTCAAAACTGAGAACAAGAATCTCATAAAATGCCTTTAAAACCTTATTCTTTCAGCTAAATGATGTTTCTGTAATAAAACAAAAGATCCAGTCTTTAAAAAACAGTTCCATATTTATTGCAAAATATTTTTGTACAGAATTCAACTGAAAAAAAAAAACATCAACAGAAGAGGAATGGACAGTAAGGCCAACATCAGAACTCCGAGAGTCGAACTGTACAAACACAGACGGTAACATTTTGCTGCTTTAATTAATAACTTTTGTACAGAAACCGTTTCGCCGCGCTCACAGCAAGACTCCTTAAAAAGGAGCAAAAGGAAATGAAAACAATTTCACACATTTGTCTTTTTTCTTAAACATTATTGCCTCACCTGTAAACCCATCAGCTCAGAACACCAGAGGACAATCTTTAAATACTGAAACTTCTATAAGAAACATGTCCCTTGATTGATAATGTCTCACAAAATATAAATATATATATTATATATAAGTATATAGTTGTAAAAAGCTCAGAACGGATCGGAACGTTTTGGGAATGAGAGTAGCGTCTTCTGCCATAGAGGTTTCAGAGTGTGACTGCTGAAGCTAGAAGGCTAACACCACAAACAGAGAGAGAGAGAAAAAGAGAAAGAAAGAGAAAGGGAAAGAGATCAAGAGCGAGAGAGAAAGAGACATAGAGAGAGAGAGAGAAGGAGAGAGAGAGAGAGAGAGAATACGTCCGATCTGGAGTCAATCCCTACGCTACGCTTTGCAACACACCTCTAGAATAATCTGCCCCCTGTCTGATGTCGAGAGGGCCGGTGGGGTAGAAGAGTGCATCTGTGTAGTAACGGACAGGCGTGCATGTTCATGTTCATGTTCATGTTCATGCACATCCTCATGCGATTTGGCACTGATGTAAAAGTCATTTCCTCATCATAAACCACAAGGATATCCTAGTTCTTTTTTTTCTTTAGATGTTTTAGTTTTTCTTCACACATTTTAAAAAAAAGGCAGCGTGAGACAGGATACATTATCTCCCCTACCAACATTCAAATGTACATCTTTAACATCGTCTCTCCCACCGTCAGGGAGACACTGAGGACATTAAAAACCCTCCTGTCTCTGGAAGTTCCAGAAAAAAAGAAAGAAAAAAGATTAAATTAAAATTAGACTAGTTTTTGTTGTTGTTGTCATATATGCATAAGCCCTTCAAAGAAAACACATCAACATACAAAAAAATAATAATAATTAATTAAACGATGAAGCTGATGTACAATCCAGAACTCCAGGAGGAAAAAAGGGGCGGCTTGCTTCTGAAATACTCCACTGGTAATACAAGATACGAACCGTAGACAGAAACACAAAGACTGTGTGTTTGTGTGTGTGTGTGTGTGTGTGTGTGTGATAACACATTGCACGATACACCTGATAAAACTAAAACATACCAAACAAAAAAATCATGAGCCTCTTTATGGCTGCTCCTTGTTTTGAGTCTATTGCTGTCTATGGCTGTTCTGAGGAGCAGAACGACACGATCGGACATAAAGTTGTGTGGGACCTTCTCAGATTGATCGGGGATGTTTGGACAACAGCAACACTCATCCTGGACAACCCAACCACATGGAAACAACCCTAAATACAGGCTGTGACGCATTTCAAACCACCTTCATAGTATCTGCACTTACTGTATCTGCAATAAGCCTAATTCCTACTGTCTACTCTGTTCTACCATGAGGCCTGATGATGACGGCAACGTCATCATGTGTGCTGCTGGCTGTGTGACCATCAAGACAAAAAACTCACTCATCTGCAAGGTCCAAGTGGCTCACATTCACAGACTTGGAGAGGTAAGTCAAAGTGTATAATTGAGCGGTCTGAGCAAACTCCATGCTGTCAGACACATAAATACCCCCCGCCCCCTCCTCTGACCTGACCCAACTTTACTAAAAGAGCAGAGCTACTCAAACTGCTCCTAGATTAAAAAAAACAACCAAAAAGCAGAAATAAAAACCTTCGTTCTATAAATCGTGTTGCCCTAATCAGCGCCGTTGGTGTTTTGTTCTCTATAAAAAAGATTTTCTAGGTTAAAAATGTTGAGTAAACTCAATAAAAGACACTATCGCAAGTCGTGAATTTTATAGATCGGAGGTCATCAGCTTATGAGGTTGTTCCTCAGTATTTGGAGCTGAATAAGGTCAACATTTTATGAAATGACTCATGAAAAGCACATGTAACGTTCTCTATGTTTCACATTTATGCAGCATAATGCTATTAGACTAGTAATAGTGTGTGGAGCAGCTGCTGGCCGCCTGCAGACCCTCAGTGCTGTGCTCACCATCAGCTAAACTCATCACAAGTATGAAGCAGAAATAACAAAAATGTGAAGAAATTATATTCATTTCAACTGTCGTAATTAGTGAGGCCTGTTTTCTTGTGAACCAGAGAATGTGTCAATATGAAACTTGAGATGCTTCAGACTGAAAAGATAATCAATGTTAATGCAGATTTGGATCCAGTTTTTTTTTCCCCATTTGGAAGAGTTTGCACTTTCTCACTTCTTCGTTTTGTATGTCCTAAAGGGAAACTGAAGCCTTTTCTCTGCTCCGCAACCGTCCACATTTATACTGAGAATTACACGTTTTGTGTTCATTTAGTCATTAATGCCAAAATCTATTTGTTTTTGTTACATTTCTTCCTCTTGGTGATCCACCGGAACAAATCGATAAAATGCGCCGTAATGGCGTTAGTGTGAGAGTCTGGGAAAGGGCTATTAAAACATTTATGGATATTCCGAGTGCTTCCAAGATGCGATACCCTGAGTAGCAGATGTAGGCTTGGGTTAAATCTCAGTAGAAACAAAAACACATTTTTTGCTAAGCAAGAAAATAAAAATAAAAAAATAAATAAAACACCTTTTACACATAAATAAAACTTTGTAGTCAAAGGTACACTGGCGACCACAAGCGTAACCCCTAGAGTAAAACAAAACCCTAGTTTATCTGTGACAGAACAAGTCGTTTTCAGCTGGATAATATGCATATACTCATGCATATATAGTATCTGTCTCCCTTTGCATATAGACAGAAATGTTTTGGGGTCTACATAGAAAGCTTTCAGCTATACCCTCTCTCTGCGGAGCCTAACATTGAGAATTTCGAGATGGATGTAAATGAGAGCGATGTACTTCACGGGCCAAGGAGCGCCAGGACAACCGGTCTCTGTGCAGACATGTAAACAAAAGAGGCAAGAAAACCACAGAGGATGATGGGTAACAGACGTCCACTTAAAGCAGCAAAAAGGGTCGGACAAAGTACAACGGGAAACACGAGCAGGAAACACCTTTTTTTTCTATTCTCTCTCTCCCCCCCATCGCTTCTTTATCAATCAAGAGGATTCAAAATTGAGGGAGGCGTCACGTCCACTCTGCCTCGTGCGATTCCTCCCGGGCTCGGCTCGGAGTCTGTCCCGCAGCAGGAATTTAAATTAAAGCAATGTTCCTGCGCTGCTCCAGATGGAAATGAACCAGAAATGTAACGGCAAACTCTGAGCGATCTACAGCAGCGTCTCTTTAGAAAAAAAAAATTGCCCCCTGGTGAGGTGGCGGCAGGCAGAGACTTGAGGGCACGAGAGCGCCGCGCGTCCGGAGCCCTTCCTGGGGTCTGTGGGCCGGCGGACCTAGGAGGACACACACCTGGAGCTCAGACAAACAGCTGGATCCGCTCCCGGATGGTCTGCCTGCAGATGGGGCAGGTCTTGAGCGCGGCGCTGCAGTCGATGCAGGAGGCGTGGCCGCACTGGAAGACCAGCTTGATGTGGTTGTCGATGCAGATGGGGCAGGTGATGCGCTCCTCCATCTGCCTGTAGCGGGACTGCAGCTGCTCCAGCAGGTTGTGCTGCTCAGAGTTCTCGGTGCCAGGGCTGCAGTCCACCTCGGTTTGGTCTGCAGAGTCAAAATCATTGGCGATACCCAGTTTTAAACCAGAGTTTTATGTGTTGTTGCAGTGTTATTATAGACTGTTTGTGCCACTCCATTCCAGGAATGGACAGAACCCAGCTCTGAAACACACCATCCCAGGAAATAACTCTCTAATCTCTTCTTACCTTGTCGTATTTTCTTGGTTATCGTGACCTGACATTTGATGCATTTCTTCATGCGATGTGCACATTCTGTTAAGACAAAGTTAGAGTTACTGACTACAGGGTTTCACCAACTCAAACTTAAGACTTTTTGAGCCCAATATGAAAAAGCCTATAACCAGGCCTGTGGCAGAAAACAGTAAATCAGTTCATAGGATGATAAATTAAAACCAGCTCAATAATGTCCATTTGCATGATTTATAATTTTTCTATTTTCTCTCTCTCTTTCTACCAAAAACAGGACAAGAAAAGTCTTCAGTCTGGTGCTTTGGTCTCAACTAGCCCTTTAAATGAAGTACAGTTTTGTTTTCTAGGTCATTTTATTTGTTGTTTCTGATTTCTTGTTTATTTAATTTTGGATATTTAAAAGGTGTTCCAGTTAAATGTTCATTAAATTTAAAGTTTATGGATCTTTGAGAATGTGTTCTTGCATTTGTTTATGAAATTATCATTATATGGCTTTATATTAATTGAAAACTGTCTCAAAATAACATTATCATTTATCGCAATAACTTCTGGGACAATTTATTGTCCAGCAAAATGTGTTACTGTGACAGGTCTATCTATACCTCCACAGAAATGTACAAACTTTCTCCGGCCATAAATTTATATTTACCCATCATAGATGAAAAGAAAAGCTAGCTAGCCAGCGAGGGTATGCTAGTATTGAGTCACAGAATGAAGATGTCTGTGTGACTCAACCATTTGCTGCCAGAAACATCCCATGAGAAAAATACACATACACACAGAATATACAATTAAACAATCCTGCCAAGACAAAACTTAAGGCACATGATTAACAAATTTAAGGTCAAATTTAGGACCTTAATTCTAGACTTATGACTATGATTTATGAGTTTTTAAGGATCCACGGTCGATCTGGAGTACATAAAAGAAGACAGTCGTCCTGCTGCCCGTCAGCTTGCAGACGTACCTTCACAGGCCACGCTGTGCTGGCAGGGGCAGAACAGAACCAGCAGAGCCAGCTCAGAACAGATGAGGCATTCACTGGGACCGGCCGGCGTGGGAAAAACCAGGTTGGTCATGGTGTTGGGTGTTGTGTGGACCCGCCGCAGGCTGGCGCTGCTCAGGCCCTGCCCACAGGTGATGGCCTGCAGGCGCTGCAACCTGAACGACAGCAGACAGCCGTGAGAGCTCATCTGAAACGACTAACACGTCAACATAAAGAATACTAATGTTTATCCAAGTCAAACTCTGACATGGATTTGTTTGCATAAAAACATTTCTTTATGAGCTACATTTCATTTATAGCCCGTCTTGCATAATGTTGCTGCTTCTTGCTGTTCTATGAAAATGCAAGTTTTTTGGGGGTGGGGGTTTATTGTTAATTTTATACTCAAGCCAAAAATAACCTTGTAGTTGCCCTGTAATTGAACTGAATGTCAGTCCGTAGATTGTGGCCGACTTCTGAACAAGTACCTGTGCTTCTCAGAGAAGTTCTTAATGAGCTGCATCATGGTGCTGTCTCCCACCAGGTCCAGAGGACTCTTGCCCTTGTGGTTGGCGTAGCTGATGTCAGCACCTTCCTGGGCCAGAAAACAAGCAATCGCCATGGCGACGCTCAGCTCGGTGTTCCCCAGGAGACCCGAGGAATTCAGCTGTGGACACAGGAGGAGGAAGACGAGAGATAGAGGATGAGGAGGAGGAAGAGGAGAAAGTCTAAGCTAAAACCATTATGATTGTAAATGAGGTTGTGTTATTCCAAGAGAAAACTCCAAAAACAAAGTCAAAGATGCAGGAGAGCCGAGCATAACATAAGTGTAAGAGGTTCAATGAGAGTCGTCCAGATTTAGACGCTACATAAACCCACATCTAATCAACACAGAACAACTCCCAGGACAACTCATCTGCTGACGGTGGCCGAAACGGCCCCAGGCATCAAGTCTAGCCACCTTCATGGCTGGACATGGATGCTTTTTTAAGTGTGTGTGTGTGTGTGTGTGTGTGTGTGTGTGTGTGTGTGTGTGTGTGTGTGTGTGTGTGTGTGTGTGTGTGTGTGCGCGCGCGCGTGTGTGTGTGTGTTGGCTCAAAGCCCATGATGCTGAGAGGAGCTGCAGTGTTAGCGGTCATCTGGAGCGATGAGGATGTCGTTTTGTAAATCGTGAAATATTTACACCATGTAATGGGACAAAAGCTCGTGTGAAACGTTTCACATCAGGGGAACAGCAGAAGGTTTTCTTTTGTAAGAAAAAATAATAGAGTTTGACAAAGAGTTGCGTTAATGGCTCTGAAAAACAAAAGGGACAAACATTTTGATGACATTGCAGTTCTGGTCTGGTCTACCGAACATCAAATTTGGGGGGGAAAAACGGAGTTGATACTTACAAAGCACACTTTAGACATAGATGAGTCGGCTGTTGACCGCACATCAACACTAATCACAGACCAGGCTAGTCATAAAACCAAAAATCTATTTTCTTCTGATCAGTGAACACACCATAAACACCACTATGTCATACAAACATCACTCTAGCAGGTGGATGCTGTTACTGAGAGAGGAAGATTAAAAGTTAGCCGTTTTTAGCATCAGGCTGTTGTTCTATTACTACTAGCCATGCTAACCAAGCTAATTGTTAGCATGGTCCAAGCAAAATGCCAACTACATAATATCTGTCCTAGTAAAACCCTGTTTCACAGCTAATGCTCACATGCAAACACTGTACAACTACTTCTGGTTCCAATGTAATTAATCAGTGATCACTTTGCTTATTAGTTTATTTCATTTTTAGCACCAAGTGTCCACCTTCAACAGACATTTCTAGCTTATAGTCACTTGCATAAGCTAGAAATAACCCTAGAGAATATATTTTATTACTGTTCTTATAGATTCTTGCAATAAGGTTTGTAAAGAGAAATCTGAATCAAGTAACAGGGGAATTTGTAGATCAAAGCTTCACAGGAGACAGAAAATGGGAGATGGGAAATTGTCCACAAAATTGATCAGAGTATTTCTAGTCCTCCATAACAGAAACAGCTCAGTAAGTATCACAGACGTCCCAACTGAAGCTTCATTTTGGCTTATTTCCATTCTTCACTTTCCCTCTAAATTTATTCCCAATAACGCTGCAGATCTCGTTCAAATACAACCTTTAAAAAAAATAAAAAACGGAGCTTTCCGTGACATCATCTTTACTTCAAGAAAGTGAGTCTTTTATGTTCTATACCCATATTTTTACTTTTATTAAACCCTGAATCTATAACGCATTCCTTGGGTTATATTTAGCTCTACTCTAACCTTATTACTGTCTCTTAAGTTAATCTGGGTTCTTGCAACCTGTTTGCACAATGAACTGAGGTTCTTTCTCCGCAGTTAAATCTGTTCCAAGCTCAGCCGCCTAAATCCCCATTTTACCTTCTTTCACCTTTCATCCTGCTGTTTACCTGGAACCCAACTAACAGCTTCATCCTAAGCATATCCTAGGAGACTAAGCATACACTGCAACATTCATTGGTTAAGGTAGTCTGTTTTTTTTTCTCACTTGGAGACTATATTTATCTCTTCAAGGCTACAAGGAATAGATGTCTCTATTTTAGAGTAGATCAGCGACGTCTGGTTAGGTCTTTACTACTTTATTTAGCTTATGTTGACTTATATAGCGGTTTGTTTATTTTTACCTCTTCGTTTTGCAACTGTGACTTAACTATGTACTTGGTGATTTTGTTTATTTAAATAGATTCAGGTATTACACTTCAAAAACAAAATATTACCTTTGGTGTAGTTTCTAGGGCAAATATTTAAATACATGTAAAATAAGACAAAACTAACTGACATGTCATTTTTAAGGAGCTTGTTTTAAGTCAACAATTCCTTAATATTGACATAAAAGGACAAGTTATAAGTGAAATAATTTGCCAGTGCAACTAGTACTTTGAACTTTGTTATTTCAGGCCTTTGGGTGAGTTTCTGTCCAGGAATGACTTTGTAATTCCAAGCAGAAAGTAAGAGCAATCTATCATTTAACAAGCCCCCCCTCCATGTTTAGACTCTACATCGACCCTCACCCTGCAGTAGAGCGACGTAGACGAGCAGCCCTCGCTGCCCTCCTCCGTGCTGCTGCCCCCTGCTGACGGGGTGAGTATGACGTTGGCCAGCTGCGGGCGGAGCAGGGCCACATGCATCGCCGTGTCACCGTCCTCGTCCTCCATGTTGACGTTGGCACCCTCGTCCACCAGCAGCTGCACCAGGTCCATGTGGCCCTGCGTGACGGCCAGCTGCAGCGGTGACTGGTTTCGGTTGTTGCGGATATTGACATCACAGCGCCCCTAAAAAAAAAAAGAAGAACAATGAAATGTATTTTTTTTATATCAAATGTGGATTTAAACTAATAAATAAAAATGAATACTAAAGAGGCTCCTTATTTCTGGCCCACCTCCTTGATGAGGACCTCGGCGACGTCTCTGTGGTTGTTGAGAGCAGTCAGATGAAGGGCAGAGAAGCCGTCTTCCTTTTTAACGTCCACCAGCTGTCGAGCTCGAGCCAGGATCTTTTCTGTGGCCCTGAATGCAACATGAACAGACAACTTGACCAGGCACAACTCAGATTATACCCATTTAGAAACTGTTTCTAAGCCAGCAGAGGAAAAACCCAGAAAACCTAAAATCTAAAAACTGTACTAAAGTAAGAGTAGCAGTACTTCAGCTACTTCAACATAGTTTTACTCAAGTAAAAGTAAAAAGTGGCCATTCAAGAAATTACTGAAGGGTAAAAAAAGTATTTGGTAAAAAGGTTACTAAAGTACTGATTACTGATCAGAACAGCAATGATTTAATATCTACCAATTACATAAATCAGACATACATAAGAATAAAGTTATATGGAAATTTTGATAGTTTAAAGAATAAAATAAAAATATAAGCAACATAATTACAAAATGAAGCAAAGAAAAAAGAACTTTTTTCAAAATTTCTTTCAATACGAAACTAACAAAACCTGCAGGTGTTTATGTTTGGTGAAGGTTTGGCTGAAACAAGCTTGTTCATTATTCAGTAAAGCTGGTTAGCGGTAGAGAAGCAATACTTCATAATACTACTCAAAAGTAAGAAAAACAGCGAAGAAAAAATACCGCCAATAGTTTTTTTTTGCTTTTTTTTTTCAAAAAGATACTTGACAAAATGTAATTGAGTAAATGTAACTAGTTACTACCAATCTCTAGTCAACACTTTAAAAGAGTGTATAATTTTTCCTTCACTACAAAAACAAAACACCAGTTTCTGCTTGTCTGCATCATTGAAAATCCCGATAAGATAACCTGACATTTACTGTTGTGAAGAGGAGAAGTTTCAGGTGAATTTTCTTTATTTCATGACCTTTTGTGCATACATTTGTTTGAACAAGGAGTTTGTTTGGTTTTTTTTCCACAAAAGCACCAGTGCGTACTTTTCATTATTCGCTTACAAAGCGCATAGTTTTCATAACAGGAAGCCCTCATTATTATAAGTCCAAGTTCAAGACGCCTGAACAGAACTGCAGGTGCTTCAAAAGTTGCTAACAAGACAATCTGAGCAGAAGGCATGTTCTTCAACATGACTCCAGACAAAGTCCCAAATATTAACCTTCCAGTTTGCCATCCTTCAGGATTAGTCGGGTTACGGCGCATTACGCTGAATATCAGTCTGTGTTTAATTGCAGAGCGTAATGAAGCCTCAGTCAGTGAAATGAGAGCATCGCAATTTTGTTTGCATTTTTATGCAGTGCAAATCTGGACTGCGCCGTTTGAACACTCTCTCCTCTCTGCCTGAGTGGGCTTTATGAAATGTGAAATTGAAGCCGACAGCCTTAGCAAGCGCCCAGGAAGCTGGCAAATCACCACAGAGGCATTAGTGTGACATGAACCAAAACTTCTGGAGGAAGTTGGGTTTAATTTACTGCTTGCCTCTGCAGGATTTTAACTGCGTGGAAACACAAATGGCGCGCGCACACACACACACACACACACACACACACACACACACACACACACACACACACACACACACACACACACACACACAC